>CAUJNA010002269.1:639836-724836 GCA_963377175.1 Effrenium voratum | reverse complement strand
GAACATAAACCAGTTTAGGAGCCAAGTCTCCTGTATGAGCAAGGGCTCAGGGCTCTGGCAGCAGTGAGGTTTCTGCACCCCTGAGCCGAACCAGCTTTGGTCCGTGTGATCGCTCGTGCATCAAGACCCATTGGACAGAAACAGTAGTTGCGAAGAAGCTTGGACTGGCCGTGATTCGAGGGTGCAGGAGCGGCTCAGCTAGTCCTGGACGGACATTGCCCACGGCCAAATTGTATCTTTCAAGGAGCAAGCACAATAAAAAACATAGCCGTGACCACGCCTGAATGTTGCCGGCCATGCGCTCGTCGTCCAAAACAGCCAGCTCCGCTGCTGGCACGTCCGCCAACATCTCAGCCTGCCAAAGACTCTAATACCCCTCTTACTGGGGGGTTATGTATATAGACAACACCCATATATGTGTATATATATATAGATATGTATACATATACATATACATGTACATTTGAGGGTACTATTTTCCGGCAGGTTTCAAGGGAAACCAAAAGGACAGCTACCATTGGGGGGGAGGAGGTCTGTTTAATATGAAAGCGTCTTTGAAGGCGCTTCTTAGGTGCCAGGGACTGTAACAAGGACTGTCCCGGGATGCCCCCGGCTTGTTTCTCGAGGGCACCAAAAACTCGACTCGAATGGCAACACGTGGCAGCTTCTCTATGGATTCTTCAGGACGATCCTTACAATAGAACAGTTCAAATCTAGACTTCAAACATGCAGAAGCTCGCGTTGCATGCTTAATTTACGGGTCATGCACCAAAACGCCAAACATCCTGGAAAGGCACTCTGCTGATTGAATGGTCGACCAATTTCCTCCCATGCCAATTGGCAAGTTGGCCTTTGACCTTGATTCTGGCATTGAGACTTCCCACGAACCTCCCGCTCCCGGCAACTCCGGAAACTGGTCTCTAAAAATTTCTAATATCATGACCATAGTCAAACGGTGTGGCAATTCTTTCAATCGTGATTTGGTCTTGATCAGCATGCCACCCTGTGATGGCCTTCTGCATGGTATTGGTGACCGTTCCTACCAGCCCCCAAGCAAAGGATACTTTAATTTGACCACGATTCATGAGGCTTAGAAATGTAGCTTCTCTCTGAAGGTGTGTGAAACTTCGAGCATCTTGTTGGGACCTGGAATGCAAATCCGCCGCCTTAGGGACCCATAGGTCAGTGTCTTGCCAACTGTGAGGTTCCATCAAGTCCGCTGGACACGATCAATTAATTTGGGACGGACATGAAAGAACACCAGGTGACTCACAAAAAATCAGCCAAATAGACAAGGATAAATCACTAAATGTCCCATGTGTCCATTATGGGTAACCTTTTGCATATGTAAATGTGCCTTCTGAGGGAACTTTTTCTGTGGCTGTTCTAAAACAAACAAACTAAACATAGAAACGTTGTGGGTTCCTGGGTTCCCTATATGTTGACACAAACCCACATCATGTTCCCGCTCTAAATAGAACAGCAGGCGCCCGGTCGTTCAAAACGAGCCTCTGCACCAAAGGCTCGGCAGTGAACCTCAAGCAAAGGCATAGTATCCTCTCTGGGCCAGACTTAGACCCCCTGCCAAAAACCAAAGTTTTAGCTGTTGGAAAGATTGGAAAGGGACAGCGAGGGACCACTAACGGCAAGGTTTGAGTAAATTGGCAATGTCAGCAGGATACGGCTTGGGCCATTAACAACTGCAGATCAAAGCCATGATCCATTCTGCCCCAACCTCGTGCTTGACGTTCAAAAGGCAAACAAACCACAGTATGGCTATGTTTCTCTTGAGGCTACGCAACGGGTTCATTCTGCCCCAACTTGGTGCTTGTCGTTCAAAAGCTATGGTTTTTTGGAGGCTATGTAATGCGCGACGCGGCACGAATCCTGCTACGGAGGTATGTAACGGGGTTCTTGTTACGTAGCTGTGTAACGGGACAACAGTGCAACTTGACAAGTAATAGTACCACAATGTGGCGCAGAAAGAAGTGCCACAGCAAGCCAAGCGGCGCGGGTCACTCCCCGGGCCAGGGTTGGTTGGGTCTGCAGCAAGGCGTGTAACGGCTGTTAAACGAGGTGTGTAACGAGGCATAGCAAGCACAGAAAGAGGATGCTTTCTTCCGGCCCCTCCCCTACCTGTTCCGACTTTTCTTCTGAATGCACATTTTCTTTGTTCTTCTCTGCAATAATCTTCACTGGAGAAAAGATTGCTAGTACTAAGAATTCAATATCATCCTCATGATGTACACTCTCTTTATCACTGCAATTTAGTGTTTGTTGCTCTTCTTGTCTTTCTACCCAATGCATTCCTTACGCTTTGATGTTAGGCCAAGAAGAATCCCAGCCTTTCAGATGTTCATCCTGGAAGTACCTGTCATCTTTTGGCAGGCATGACTTTCCCATATATGTTGCATGATCTTTGTCTTTCTTATTCTGCATCTCTAAGTTCTTGTAACCAGCGAGGCGGCTTTGTTAATGCGAGGTGTGTAACGAAGGTATGTAATGCGACATGTGCAGCACGGGGTGTGTAACGAGCCAGCAGGTCTGTTACGTAGGGTTTGCGATGGGGCATGTAATGAATGTCCGCCGCGGCTGTTGCAGACCCCGTACAAAGACATACACTGCCCTTCATATGTCGGCTGGACGTGGACCACAATGGGACCTTGATGTGAACGTGGACTCAAGAAAACGTACAGGTTGACACCCAGGGCACCAAATCAAGGGTGATGTACCAACCCGAAGCTTCAAACAACTGCCCCTTTCGCTTGTGAAATGTCAAGATATCCCTGGGCTCATTGTTGAGTTTGCACGAGTCGCAATATAAATGCGGTTTCGCAAAGTGTCAGGTTCTATCTGGGCAATTACTAGTCTCCAAGTGAGAAATAAGGGAATCCCTAGTGAACATGTTTCACGATGGGGCCAGCTTATGTATCCCCTTCGTCAAAATCAGCTTAGGTTTGTTTGCTGATTTTGCTGTCGGCAGTACGTTCCGTGCAAGTGTCTGGACAGTCCGAGTACCTCCGGTCATTCCACCGGGTTTTTTAAAGTGATCATCCTCGAAAAACGAAACCACCGGGCCCCAAATGCATGTTAGAGAACTTCCTAAGATGCAACCACTCCATCGCTGCCAGTCCAACATCCTGAGGCATGCTGCGGTTGCATAGGCATCCGCCACCTGCCACAAAGGTGACAGCTTCGCAAGGGACGCACCGGAACATGCTGTTGCCCCCCCCCTCTGTTGGAAACACGAACACGCACAATGATTCCCAACGACGACTTAAAGGTTTCAGATCCAATTGCAGCCAAGACATGACACCTTCTCAAATGGCAGGCAGCTTCTGGGGGGTCTGAGCCAACGCATTCTCACTGAATACTATATCGATATCATACATGCTTTGTTCCGCACATTCGAGTGTCTCTGTTTGCGCAAGCGGAAGCTGCCCACACTTCGACCATAGACCAACGATTTGACTCCGCGGGCTGCATCAAGCCGCGAACTTCCCCCTTCTTCATCTGGGCGAGTTGAGCTTCTCCCGTTGGGATGTGCCAAGGGGCTTCCATAAGCAACCCCGGAAGGCCACCCAAGACACGCCTCTCTATCTCTCAAAGGTCTCAAAGGGGAAAAGGGAGCCAATGGAGCTGCGAAGCCCACAAGCCTCCAATGAACCACACGGCCCATTTTTGGGAATGCGCCCAAACCACAGCCTGCCATCCCATGTCAGGCTTGGCGGATAGGAACTTTATTTCCTCAACACACACGTGGCCAGAGTTTTTCTCTGGCTGGTCAGTTGGTCAGTTGGCCATTTGAGCAGTTCAGCGGCCCCCAATGCCGTCCCACGATGCACGCGTCCACCTTCTCCACCGAACGAAACACTTCATCTTCGCAGGGTTCATCAAAGAGCGCCCCGTTCAACAAGGCTTCTCTCACTCCCCAAATGGATATGTCTCTTTTTTTAAAGGCACCCGGTGGCTGTAAAGAAAAGAACAAAACACCATTTTACGGAGTGTGTGTGTGGGGGGGGTCCCCTACAACAGGCGCATCCAAATGCTGATCAGGGGCCCTCAACACACGTTTTGAGACCCGCAAACACGTGATCATGAGCCCCAGCCTGCAAGAGCAAGTTGAAGCGAGCGGCTGGCTCCGGGCAAATGTGCCCCGCTGCACATGTCCCATTTTCAACCTGCCAGCGAGACTAACAGCCGGCAACTACTAGAAGGGGCTGCGATGTTACAGAAGTGATCCACTTGTGTTGCCCGATTGTGACTACTTAACTTTTATGCTCTTCTTCTCGAGTGTCTGGCTTCATTGACATAAGCCCCCAGCAGCAGGACTTGGCCACTCTCCAAATAGCATACGTTCATGAGCAGCGGCCAAAATCCAATGACGATTGTTCCATTTAGATTTTCAACTAAGCTTCAACTAAACGGGCATTCTCATAATTCCCATCAAACAGGTAGTTGAACAGTGTGCGATGGTGATGGGTGATGATGATAATGATGATGATGAGGACGAGGAGAAGGACGAGGACGAGGACGTCATCGTCGACGACGACGGCGATATCATGGATGACACTGACCCAGCAAATGTGAACACAATGACATTTGCAATGCCAAAAATGGGACAACCACATACCACCTTCGCCCAGCTATGGCCATCCCGTCCGCGGGAAACCCCTGCCTTCTTATTGCACTGCCTCATCCTTGACTCAAAGCCCGCGACTTCCGATGTGCAGCCCTGGGCGCCAGGCTGCCAGGAGCTGTGGAATTCGAGTTCACATCCCCTCACCGGTATTTCCACCATCTGGGCAATGCTAACCCTGAAGCTATGCAGAACCCGGTGGATAAAGAAGCGGGTGCGACTTCCAAATGAAGCATCCCGTCTTAAATGAGACTTGTTTGATATGACGTTTGGTTGGGAACGCTTCAATTGTCATCATTTGAAATGCGGATTCATGTCCACCAAACGCTTGTTTCTCCACAGTGCTCCCTATCAATATTCATAGCCATTGGGGGGGCATCGCAAAAAAATCCGGCCACCTTCTTCCGTCTGCAATCGTTTGCTAGATCATTTACTGCACCTTGACTCTTTCTCCTGTCCTTTTAGTGATGTGTATGTCCTCTAGGAAACAAGCCAGATTGGTCGTGGGATTGAAGCCCGCCCCGTGGTTTTTGCGGGAAACTGGGCCTGACCCTTCTCGCCCTCAGTCACTTGAAGGCCCTTGCAACGAAGCCTGAGCCCTACCGCTCGATCCAGAGATCCGATCCGATGAGATCAGATGGTTGAGCTCAGGCAGGGCGACAACCAGACCCCAGCGTGAGGGGGTCAACGAACAACGGCACCCACAGAAAGATCAGAAAGCATTGAACGTGAGAAAATCACCGAGGACTTGAGGATGTCCTGCGTCAAACAAGCAACGCCTGGCACATCTAGCGAGAACTACCGCAGTTCTCTCAACGAGTTGTTCGGATTTGTTTTGGGGTAAGCATGGAACCTTTTGTTGTGGGTGGGCACGTGTGAGAATCTACAAATCCGCCGACATTGCTCGGCGTGTCGGATACTTACTAGAGGATAGAGGATAACCCCCCCCCTAAACCCCCCCGCCCGACGTCTATTACGTAGGTTTTTTTTGGGGGGGGGGGGTCCCCCACGTACCGCGCGGCAATTTGGTGACGTTCCACTAAACGTAGTCTTCGGGGAGCCGGTGTCGCAAAACAGGGGTCCCAGGCTCGATTCCCCCTGCCGGCTTTTTTGCTGGCTTGGGCTTCCTGCATCCTTTTGCCGAAAATCTGGAAAAACTCAATGTTTTTGGACGTCCTCTTTGCGAAAACGCTGGAAAAACCGTGTTTTTTTTGCGGGAAATACTGGGGAGCAAAGGGGAAGTGCAAGGATACATACATACATACATACATACATACATACATACATACATACATACATACATACATACATACATACATACATACATACATACATACATACATACATACATACATACATACATACATACATACATACATACATACATACATACATACATACATATATATATACATACATACATACATACATACATACATACATACATACATACACATACATACATACATACATACATACATACATACATACACATACATTACATACATACATACATACATACATACATACATACATACATACATACATACATACATACATTACATTACATTACATTACATACATACATACATACATACATACATACATACATACATACATACATACATACATACATACATACATACATACATACATACATACATACATTACATACATACATACATACATACATACATACATACATACATACATACATACATACATACATACATACATACATACATACATACATACATACATACATACATACATACATACATACACATACATACATACATACATACATACATACATACATACATACATACATACATACATACATACATACATACATACATACATACATACATACATACATACATACATACATACATACATACATACATACATATGCATACATACATACATACATACATACATACATACATACATTACATACATGCATACATACATACATACATACATTACATTACATTACATTACATTACATTACATACATACATACATACATACATACATACATACATACATACATACATACATACATACATACATACATACATACATACATACATACATACATACATACACATACATACATACATACATACATACATACATACATACATACATACATACATACATACATACATACATACATACATACATACATACATACATACATACATACATACATACATACATACATACATACATACATACATACATACATACATACATACATACATACATACATACATACATACATACATACATACATACATACATACATACATACATACATACATACATACATACATACATACATACATACATACATACATACATACATACATACATACATACATACATACATGTACATACATACATACATACATACATACATACATACATACATACATACATTACATACATACATACATACATACATACATACATACATACATACATACATACATACATACATACATACATACATACATACATACATACATACATACATACATACATACATACATACATACATACATACATACATACATACATACATACATACATACATACATACATACATTACATACATACATACATACATACATACATACATACATACATACATACATACATACATACATACATACATACATACATACATACATACATACATACATACATACATACATACATACATACATACATACATACATACATACATACATACATACATACATACACATACATACATACATACATACATACATACATACATACATACATACATACATACATACATACATACATACATACATACATACATACATACATTACATACATACATACATACATACATACATACATACATACATACATACATACATACATACATACATACATACATACATACATACATACATACATACATACATACATACATACATACATACATACATACATACATACATACATTACATACATTACATTACATTACATTACATTACATTACATTACATTACATTACATTACATTACATTACATTACATTACATTACATACATACATACATACATTACATACATACATACATACATACATACATACATACATACATACATACATACATACATACATACATACATACATACATACATACATACATACATACATACATACATACATACATACATACATACATACATACATACATACATACATACATACATACATACATACATACATACATACATACATACATACATACATACATACATACATACATACATACATACATACATACATACATACATACATACATACATACATACATACATACATACATACATACATACATACATACATACATACATACATACATACATACATACATACATACGTTACATACATACATACATACATACATACATACATACATACATACATACATACATACATACATACATACATACATACATACATACATACATACATACATACATACATACATACATACATACATACATACATACATACATACATACATACATACATACATACATACATACATTACATACATACATACATACATACATACATACATACATACATACATACATACATACATACATACATACATACATACATACATACATACATACATACATACATACATTACATACATACATACATACATACATACATACATACATACATACATACATACATACATACATACATACATACATACATACATACATACATACATACATACATACATACATACATACATACATACATACATACATACATACATACATACATACATACATACATACATACATACATACATACATACATACATATGTACATGCATGCATACATACGAGAGAGGGAGAGTGGGGAGAGAGAGGCTTGGGGGGATGGGGAGGATGGGAGCAGAGGGAGGGAGAGAGGACGACAGAACACACAAGGGAGACAAGGAAGAGAGGAAGAAGGAGAAAAGGGAGAGGACAATGTCGGCGGACTGAGCCGGAGGCTCTAAAGTTTGGTGCGTCGAATGAGCTTGGGGCTTGGCAAAATAGAAGGGCGCGCGCTCGTTCCGGATGGCCACAATAGTTGCCTCAGAGCGGGAACCAGAAACAAGAACAAGCCCCTTTGACCCTTTCGGCCCGTTCGGTGCGCTACCTGAAAGGGTACTTGGATTCTCTGCACACAAATGCAATTGACTTGTTCGAACATGTCCTCTTAATTGGCGAATCCCTGCGACACACGGCAAAGATTCCTTCCGAACCTCGGATGATAGATAAGACCCAGCGGTGCTGCACTTGGTCTCTCAAAATTATCAGAATCCTAAAACGGCAAGGGTTTGCTTTTGACTTTCAAAGCCAACCAAACAGGGTCCTACTGAGTCCTACTCGTCCCCCGAGATGCACCGAAAGGAGGCTCCAGCCCGCAATAAGTGACGCCGACGCAAGTCGCCTCCTTGTGCTGAGCCCGCAGCAGGCGAGACGCGATGAAAGTTGACCTGGATGGCACAAGAATCCAGGAATAAACACCCTGAAATATGAGTGTGTGGAAAGCCAAAAGGAAAACAGCATTTGTAGGGTACCGGCCCAGTATTAACACATGCAGTACCTTTCTTTTGGTAAATCCCCACATATACATGATGTCTCCAAACGGTCGCCCCTTTGAACTTCTTTACCCAAATCCTGGGTGATTTGATTCTGGGATGCTTCATGATGCTTCGCCCATGCTTCGCCCAGGCTCTTGCTCAAAATCAGTGAGGGAACCCCCGGGAAGCAAGGCAGCAAAGGACTTTGTTAGACTCAGTCGTAAGCCCCCGATAGGCAGCTAGTGTCTGAGGCTGGCACGGCGCGCTTCTCCAACGCGTTGGGGTGCAGCATGGTGTCCTGAAGTGAAACTCGCGGAACCGGGGGCTGGGCATGGGCTGGGCACCAAACAACGGATGCCGAATCTTTGCGCGAGAGTTCCCTGTCTTCATCAGAAGCCACGGTCAAGGAGATACATGCACAGCCTGGATGTATTGGTTACTCAACGGGTGCTCTTTGATCGCATGCAGCTTGTGTTCATTCTTGGGCCATGGTTGAAAATATGGTATTTGGCACAAATTAGGCAACTAATATCACTGCGATTGCGGCTGGCTGGTTGTGCGCTGCCTGCTTGATGCATTCGGGGATGCAAACAACTGAATGATGACCACTAAAGCACTCAACAAACCAGGAGTGTAGTTAATCAATTCTGGGGTGTTGGAGTGCTGTGTGCGTGGAAGGGATCATGTGTTCTTAAGATAGGGCAGGCAAGGCAGAAAACACAATGCCTAGAGAATGGGATGTTTCGGTGTCTAACAACATGAAAAGCGCGTCGTGTGTGTTTCATCACTGCCCTGCATTTTTTGGAACCACTTGGGCTCCATGTGAAAACATGCAGGGAATTATGAATACATGAGACCGTCGAATCTCCCGCTCGTCAGAACAAAGTCAGGGACACCAGAAACTTTGATTTGTTCTCACAGGGCACCATATCGCTTCACGTTGGTCACCTGTAAAATGCTGCATCCATGTATCAACTCACTGAATCCCAGCTTCGTCATTTGGGTGTGTCTCAAAATGGGGGATTTAAGGCAACTACAGTACCAACTTCAAAAAAGGACACACCCATTTGAGACTCCCGACCATCTAGGCAAATTAACTTCGTTGCCGGGAGCGAGGGAATTGCCATCATCATGGATGAGCTAGCTCGCTTTGCCGGCTGAGCAGGTTTCCCTGCAAGACTTCAAACAACCCAACATGTTTAAGGCCCTTCAACGAAAACCAAGGCCATTTGACACCAAGCACCGTCGCGCTTTGGCTTCCGCCCGCCTCTTGCAGAGCTTCCGCCAGGTTTCGCTTCCTGCCCCGCGCGGTGCTGTTGGACAGCGCGTGGCCTCGATCGAATAAGCACGCAACCCAGCCAAATACTCAACCAACGCCAAACCGCCCGCTTGCACGCACGCACACACACACACATTGATACACAAACAACCAAAGCAAGCAAGCAAGCAACCAAAAACAACAAAGAAAGACAAATTCAAGGAAACAAGGGAAAAGGAAACAAGACGACAACAACAACAACAACAACAACAACAACAACAACAACAACAACAACAACAACAACAACAACAACAACAACAACAACAACAACAACAACAACAACAACAACAACAACAACAACAACAACAACAACAACAACAACAACAACAACAACAACAACAACAACAACAACAACAACAACAACAACAACAACAACAACAACAACAACAACAACAACAACAACAACAACAACAACAACAACAACAACAACAACAACAACAACAACAACAACAACAACAACAACAACAACAACAACAAACACACACACAAATAACAAAACAACGTAAACAAAGGAACATTGAAGAACAAAACAAAGAAACAACATAAATAATGAATGAACAAAAAAAACATAAACAACTCAAGACAGACATAAAAGGATAAACAGAAATAACGGCATAAAGACATAATAATTATATACAAAACGAGAAACAAACCAACACACGAAGACCACACACCATGACAGCAATGAATAAATCAAGAAATAAATAAAGACTAACATAGAGAAACAATGAAATAAAGAACCAACATAAGCAAAGGAATGAGAAACAAAGAAATAAAAACAAACAGAACAAGAAACAAATAAAAAATACATTAAACGAGAAACAAACAAGCATGCGCACGCATGCCCGCCCGCCCGCCAGCACGCTCGCTCACACGCACGCACGCGCACCCACGTACCCACCAATCCCCCACCCACCCACCCACCCACCCACGCACGCACGCACGCACGACACGCACGCACGCACGCATCGCCACTCAATCCACCGGATCAAAGTACATATATGCACACACGCACAGAGTCACAAACACAAACAGTCCCGAAACACAGGAACAAAAGGCACAAAGGCAAACAAATATCGAACATACACACATCAGGGTGTGGGTCAAGAAACCGGTACCAAATGGAACCCTGGTAAGTGGCAACATGGACCAAAACCTGCGTAACCCCTCCTGCTTAATTTTGAGCCACACCCATCACGCCACAGCAAAAACACAATGAACCACACACACACACAAAGACACACACACACAAACACACCTCCAGCACTGCAACTCATGCCACGCCCGTTTTGGGCAGATTTGGTCTTGGGTGCTGACGGACTGGCTCGTCTCTGCCTCCGGCCTGATACCATGCCTGCAGCTGAAACCTCGGCGACTCGCTGGGGTCACAAATAGCCCAAATGACAAGGCCAAGGCTATGGGAAACGCATGCTCTTCCTCTTTAAACTCGACATATACTGTACATCTATGCACTTTCTGAGCGGGGGCAGAAAAAGTCGAAGCTTGTTGTGTACCATTAAGATGGTCTTCCGCAAAATTAAAGTCCAGCAGCTCAGGGAGCGAATATTATATATCTATATATATATATATATTGGGCCAAGAATCAAAAGAAGGCACTGACGCTTACGACGGTTGAACAAACATAAACTATGGATGGTTGCGATAATGGAAGCAAGGGCTCCCATTAGAGCCTCCACTGTAACAGGTATCAGGTCAAATCCAGGTTTGTTCGCCCAGCATCTCGGCTGTTGCCAAGCAAGTGAGGCCACTGTTCCCACGGCTGTTGCGTGTGAATCGTTCGGCAGTTGATGGACCATCGTTCAACAGTGATGCTTTCCTATTGGAGACCCTGAACGAGCGTGGAGGAAAAACCGAAGGTTGACCAGCCATGTTGGGAGCGGGTTCTCAATGCGAGGGAACCTTCAAGCGGAGAACACTCAAAACCTCTTTGGTGGTCTGTCAAAAGGTTCGGGGCCCCCCTGACTGATTGCGGCCGAAAGCATGTCCGAGAGAAAAAATCCCTGCCGGGCTCGTCCATGCTTCCGCTGGGCGGTGCGCCCTCCGCCACGGACGAATGAGAGCGTTGGGGTGGGCCCCCTGCGGGATGTGTCGCTTTTGATGCCAGGCAAATGGCTTTGATAGCAGCAGCTTGCCAAGCGCGACTTGTTGGCAAACATGTGCAACTTTGGCAGCAATGCGTGCTGCACATGCTTTTGTTTCCACTCATAAGCTGCGATGTTCGAGCTGGAGCCTACATCTGCACTAAAAAAAATGATTTGCCGAGGCGCACTTTGCAAACTACATTATGTACTGTAAAGCTGTCATTCTCGAGCTGGAGCTGCCAACGTGTGCTCTGAGAATACCTCGCATTTATGCTGATGATAAGTTGCGATGTTCGAGCATGAAAGTGAGAATTGCACTTCGCATACTATATATTTGCATACATTTGCTAAACTGCGGAGCTGACAGAGTGCACTTCGCATAAACTTCCGTTGAAACGTAATCAGTTCTGAACAGTTCCGAGTTTCAAGCTGGAGCTGAGAGAGTATGTTTCATCTGCAGCTGGGGCTTCCAAAGCGCACCCTGCCTCCATCTGTACTGAACCTTCGCTTTTCGATCTGAGAAGCTCCAAGGTGCAACTCACTACAAATCTAATTTGGAAAAGACTCACGAACCAGCCCAACTGGAAGCATGCTTCAAGCTCCTATCTTTTAAATTTGGAACATACGCCCAAAACAAGTGATGGACGCCAACCGGTGGTTGGAACCATCGGAACCTCCGAATCACATAGGGCAGCTAGGCCTCGCAAGCCAAACCGCCAAGCCTCTGAGCCCCTGGCGCCCGGGGATCGTCGGGATTGGCTTCCAGGAAGCTTCCCTGCGCGGCATTGGTTGACTGCTTGGGTACGTCGTCCGTTGACTGCTTGTGTCCAATCTGTGTTTCTTTTTTGAAGGTGCCGGTGTTGAGATTGGTTATAGGGGAAGCAAAGAGAAAGCCAACAGTTGTTTTGCTGAGAGGGGTCCTCTATTATTCCAATTGATGCGAGGTGGTTGTTCAAAATTATTTTGTCTCGAAACGCCCGTTCTTCGCGAAAACAACATTGCTTTTGCGAATCCTTCGCGGATTCATCGCCCGTGCACTCTTAACTGCTAAAGTCAGATAGTCGCAACTTTTCAGCACAAGTGCAGTACGCAAAATGCGCCTCCGCAGCTCCAGCTTGAAAGTCGCAACTTTTCAGCACAAGGGTCGTACATGAGATGCGGTTCCGCAGCTCCGGCTGGAAAGTCGCAACTCAGCTTTTATATCTGACTGATTTGCCAGATACAGCTATGCAAAACTTTCGCGAAACCAACAACTAATTTCGCAACTCTCTCGTGACTCTTTTGCAGAGGTATGTCAACCAACACCGCTGGTCGCCGAATACTAAACTCCTTACAAGGACCTTTAGAACGACTTCCACATACACACACGTGTCGGTATGTTTGTGTCAAGAGCAAGTGCATTTAACAGTGCCTTTTGGCGATCTTAAAATAGAGGGTCGGGAAATTTGTGGGAACCTTGAACACTATGGGCAATGTATCCTCGGCTCATGTAGCGTTCCTTGGGCGCTGAGAACTTGAAAGCTCCCAAAGCAGACTCGGTTTCACCGCGTGATCAGTTGCAAGGATGACTATTGGTCAGCGTTCAACCCATACCCTAACCCTATGACTCAACCATTTGATACCTTTATCAGTTTAGTAAAGGGGAAACACACACACACACAAACACACAAACACACAAACACACAAACGCACAAACGCACAAACGCACAAACGCACAAACACACAAACACACAAACACACAAACACACAAACACACAAACACACAAACACACACACACACAAAAACACAAACACACAAACACACAAACACACAAACACACAAACACACAAACACACAAACACACAAACACACAAACACACAAACACACACACACAAACACACAAACACAAAAACACAAAAACACAAACACAAAAACACAAAAACACAAAAACACAAAAACACAAAAACACACAAAAACACAAAAACACAAAAACACAAAAACACAAAAACACAAAAACACAAAAACACAAAAACACAAAAACACAAAAACACAAAAACACAAAAACACAAAAACACAAAAACACAAAAACACAAAAACACAAAAACACAAAAACACAAAAACACAAAAACACAAAAACACAAAAACACAAAAACACAAAAACACAAAAACACAAAAACACAACACACACAAAAACACAAAAACACAAAAACACAAAAACACAAAAACACAAAAACACAAAAACACAAAAACACAAAAACACAAAAACACAAAACACACAAACACACAAACACACAAACACACAAACACACAAACACACAAACACACAAACACACAAACACACAAACACACAAACACACAAACACACAAAACACACACACAAACACACAAACACACAAACACACAAACACACAAACACACAAACACACAAACACACAAACACACAAACACACAAACACACAAACACACAAACACACAAACACACACACAAACACACAAACACACAAACACACAAACACACAAACACACAAACACACAAACACACAAACACACAAACACACAAACACACAAACACACAAACACACAAACACACAAACACACAAACACACAAACACACAAACACACAAACACACAAACACACAAACACACAAAAACACAAAAACACAAAAACACAAAAAACACACAAACACACAAACACACAAACACACAAACACACAAACACACAAACACACAAACACACAAACACACAAACACACAAACACACAAACACACAAAAACACAAACACAAACACAAACACAAGCACAAGCACAAGCACAAGCACAAGCACAAGCACAAGCACAAACACAAACACAAACACAAACACAAACGCAAACGCAAACGCAAACGCAAACGCAAACGCAAACGCAAACGCAAACGCACGCACGCACGCACAGAAAAACACAAACACAAACACAAACACACACACACAAACACAAACACAAACACAAACACAAACACAAACACAAGCACAAGCACACAAACACACAAACACACAAACACACAAACACACAAACACACAAACACACAAACACACACACACACAAAAAAAAACACAAACACACACAAACACACAAACACATAAACACACAAACACACAAACACACAAAAACAAAAAAACACAAAAACACAAACACACAAAAACACAAAAAACACAAACGCACAAACACACAAACACACAAACACAAAAACACAAAAACACAAACACACACACACACACGTGACACACACACACACCGTATGGGGCCAAACGTGCATTTGCAAAGCAATGCACGACCAAATGAACTGCTTTGGGTAGTCGGAACAAAATTGGACAACGCTACGTAGCTGAAATATTCAATTGGTGCATTCACCAAAACGACCACCAAATAATTGCCACAAATCGCCGCTCCCAGAATACACCAAGTCAAAGCAAAGGTCAACACTTTGACCAACACGAGGCTTTGAATACTTCAAGCACTCTCAGGTGCAATCCACACGCTACGCGGTGGCCCCTGTCTAAGGGACCCCCCCATTTCAAAACACCCTTGTTGCGGCCGCCTCATTCAGGTCCAGTGTGCGGCCCGAGTAGTCGCTGATCTTGGCGTGGCGCACGAAGACCACGGAGCCCGCCTGGGAAATGAAAGGGCTGACGAGAGAGAGAGAGAGAGAGAGAGAGAGAGAGAGAGAGAGAGAGAGAGAGAGAGAGAGAGAGAGCGATGGGTTGTGTTGGCCAGGGGCCACGCCCCAAATCCAGGCAAAGCTATTCCACCCGGTGAAAAGGCCCAAGTGCGCCCAATTGGCAATGCCCCTCAGCGCAATGGCCTGGTGCTGGCTCCCAGTGGTCAGAGGACTCTATATTCTAAACCGGTTCCGATCGATTACACTAAAGGGCAATCATGTAGCCTTCATTTGACACTCATGTGTTAGAGCCCATTTGGGGTCGCCCAAAAGTGGGTCCAAGGGTTTTGTGCATGGGGATCCTTCATGACCCACCCTCTTCAGGAGGTTGTGGCCTCAAGACTATGATAGCTAACAAGATGTTGTCCTTCTGGGTGCTTGAAGGGTTCCGATAGTGACCTGACGGGAACCTCGGATTAATACACCACTGGTCACTTAATAGGGGGTGTCCCCTTTTTCCGGGGAGGTCATCACTTTTGAAGGGAGCGCCCCCTATTAATAGGTCGGGTTCATTCATCCAGGGTTAACATTACTATACAGGTAAGTTAAACCACTGAGCCACTGTGGTGAATCTGAACGCGGGCAGCCCTTTGCTTGAACATGCTTGAACATGCTTGAACCGCTATTGTCTCAAAAACCTCCTTTTTGTTCCCCTTTCAAGGGCTGGGGGCAGGTTGCTTCAAGAAAACTTGCGCAACACTAATGTTTGCCCTTCTTATCTACGGGCACGACCTCAAACTCGAGCATTCAACCTCGAGCGCTTTCTTGGGGAATGCTTCTGGTCTACACCGCATCTACCCTTCACTGCAGAACACTACTTACGCCTTCCTGTCAACACTCCAAATATGGTTTCAGCAACACACCCGAGCTGAAACGGAAGTTCCTCATTAGCGAAGTCATTTCCCAGTAGTTCACTATAAAGATCTGGGGCTCCAGCAGCCAGTTCAGTCTCTGCCTGGCATCCAAACTGCCATGGTCGATCGGCTTTCCTGTGGGTTGGGGGCTACTGGGCCGGGTATGTGCGGAGGGTGGGGCGGGGTTGTAATGGTGTATTTAGAGGAGACTTGGTAATCTCTTCATTTGGCTCGGCTTCCGGTTCACGTGCTTCCCAAGTCTTAAGCCTTGAGAAAGGTTGAAGCCCGCTGCTCGCAGGGAATTGGACCACAACACGCGCGTGCGTTTTTGCAAACCCTTGGCTGCCGTTCTGCGGGAGCTCGCTGGAACGGTTTACATGCACGAGCTGCAAGAATGCATGCCGAGCCCGTCAAGGAAAACAGCTCAGGCCAATTCAGCGTTGGGGAGGTCGCGGGTCGCAAAAGCACCCGCACCTCCCTGGCCTTTCCATCTCAGGAAATTAACCGCTCCAACTGCCAGCACTGCAAACTTGTTTGACCCTGGATGTTGGTGTCACGTGTGTGTCACGTGTGTGTGTGTGTGTGTGTCACGTGTGTGTGTGTGTGTGTCACGTGTGTGTGTGTGTCACGTGTGTGTGTGTGTGTGTGTGTCACGTGTGTGTGTGTGTGTCACGTGTGTGTGTCACGTGTGTGTGTGTGTGTCACGTGTGTGTGTGTCACGTGTGTGTGTGTGTGTGTCACGTGTGTGTGTGTGTGTGTGTGTGTGTCACGTGCGTGTGTGTGTGTGTGTGTGTCACGTGTGCGTGCGTGCGTGCGTGCGTGCGTGCATGCGTGCGTGCGTGCGTGCGTGCGTGCGTGCGTGCGTGCGTGTGTGTGTGTGTGTCGCGTGTGTGTGTGTCGCGTGTGTGTGTCGCGTGTGTGTGTCGCGTGTGTGTGTCGCGTGTGTGTGTCGCGTGTGTGTGTCGCGTGTGTGAGTGTGTGTGTGTGTGTGTCGCGTGTGTGTGTGTGTGTGTGTCGCGTGTGTGTGTGTGTGTGTGTGTGTGTGTGTGTGTGTGTGTGTGTGTGTGTGTGTGTGTGTGTGTGTGTGTGTGTGTGTGTGCGTGTGTGTGTGTGTGTGCGTGTGTGTGTGTGCGTGTGCGTGTG
Source organism: Effrenium voratum (assembly GCA_963377175.1). NCBI lineage: Eukaryota > Dinophyceae > Suessiales > Symbiodiniaceae > Effrenium > Effrenium voratum. Next base: position 706,458 of record CAUJNA010002269.1, on the reverse strand, counting down.
CGTGTGCGTGTGCGTGTGCGTGTGCGTGTGCGTGTGCGTGTGCGTGTGCGTGCGTGTGCGTGTGCGTGTGCGTGTGCGTGTGCGCGCGCGCGTGCGTAGCGCGTGCGTGCGCGTGCGTGCGCGTGCGTGCGCGTGCGCGTGCGCGTGCGCGTGCGCGTGCGCGTGCGCGTGCGCGTGCGCGTGCGCGTGCGCGTGCGTGCGTGTGCGTGTGCGTGTGCGTGTGCGTGTGCGTGTGCGTGTGCGTGTGCGTGTGCGTGTGCGTGTGCGTGTGCGTGTGCGTGTGCGTGTGCGTGTGCGTGTGCGTGTGCGTGTGCGTGTGCGTGTGCGTGTGCGTGTGCGTGTGCGTGTGCGTGTGCGTGTGCGTGTGCGTGTGTGTGTGTGTCGTGTGTGTGTGTGTGTGTCGTGTGTTTTTGTATCCGGGTGTTAATGTCTCATGCTTGGGTTAGGTTTTGCTTTGGTCAGGGTAACTTGCCCAGCTTTTGACTGTGGCCCCAAGTGGGAGAGTGCCAGCCCCTCTTCCACAGCCCTTCGGGCCTTCTCTGCCCAAAGATTCAGTGCCTGAGCTCTCAGGGACAATGTCAAGCTTGGAATCTACCCGAAGCATTTGCTACCCAAGCGAGTTGTAGCTTCACACATACCGCAACGCCAAGTAACCAAATAAACCACAACGTGATGCAGTAGTCCAGCTCCGTGGGGTAGTGTCCCACACGACCCAAATTGTGAACTGTTTCAATAACTTGGGCTACGACCATGCATGTTGCACCTTGAGGTGCGCTTTTTGCAGTAATTTAGCAGAAATCCTCACCATAGTTGTCTAAGATGTCCATGAAGGGTTGTGATGACCGGACCTACCAGCCTCAAATCAAAGTGTGCTTTGACGGCGCCAAAGGGTTCAACTTTCTCAAAGTACGGACACAAAGGAAGGAAGGTTTCTTGTTGGTCTTCGTTCAACATCCTCAGTCACCACAAAACAGTGCCTCAATTGGCTTGTCTTTGTTGAGGCAACCCCTGGTTCCTTCGGAGGGGTTTAAAGCTGATGCCAGATTGACGGATTAGGGTGCCGTCGACAGCTTGATCCTTCCATTTGCTTGATGGCTGGGTTTATGTTTTCCCGGTTGAGGGAGAACTGGCTATGACTGATAAATACCCCATATTTTCGGCAAGTACCAGACACGCTTGCTTCAAGAAAGGGACGCGGCAAAAACCATGATTAGCTGCACCTCTACCCATGTGCTGGTGCCTGCTTGCGTGTGGCGGGGCGCCCTTAGAAAGACTCACCAGGAGTGAGTGACCTTCTCATGTAGTTGGAAGGGAAGCCAGAAAACAGCATTGTTGCTAAAGGAACCACCTCACAATGTTCCAAAAACAACATCCCTCCAAAGAAAACATGTTTCATGACCACAAAGGCGATGGTTGAGTTCTGCCGACCAGCGGCAATACATGGACTTGAGAAATTCGCCGCCCCCATGCCAATTTGTTTTTGGCCCTTACAGTAGGTGGGTTTTTATGTCAATCTATGGGCACCCCGAACACAGGTGGTATCCTTTTGGGTTCGCTTTAAAACAGCCCCAACAGGGCTTTGGTTTCCTTTAGATCAACCTACCCCCAAAAAACAAACCCCACATGAGTCTGGCAATGCTCACACGGGGACAGGCTCTGGGATTCTAGCAACAGAAGCGCTGGAGCTGTCGATCAAGATCACCTGAGCGCAAGCTGCGACCGGTGGCTTTCGGAGGTGGAACCCCAGTTGGTGAAACTTCGGGGGGAACCCTCCCGTTGTTTTTTTGCTTGGGAGGTGGTATCTCTTTGGGGGTGGTATAAGGGTGTCTTTTTGGAGAAACCGTGCATGTTGCGTGTGCTGGATTGATTTGGGGCTAGCTAAAGGGAAACCGGCTCCGTTGTCCGGGTTACCCCCATTTACGACAAACCCACCAGACCTGGATTCCACCACTACCAGAAGTCATGCACACTTTGCTCGTGTAAGCGGCTGAAGGTCAAAAAGCAGCAATTGAGCAAACATTGGCCCAAAACACAGCATCGCGCAAGCATCTACGGCCCCTATCTGCGGAGTAGCAATTTCCATATGACTCCCATATGAAAGGAGTGTCAACAAGCACATGCTTGCTCCAATCGAAGTCACCGTCCGGATCAGGACAACAACCGCCGGCAGCTTTTCGGCTCAGGTCACTCTGTCAAAAAATGGAATCAACACCTGGAGCAACGCTCCGCAAGAAAGGGGGGATTTGCTCGAGTATTACACCAGCTGTTGGATCGCTATGCATTTGTCTGGTCGGGGTGTCTTCTTAAACGCGGGGAGGTGTGCTCAAAGTAATCAAACGGAACCTTCCCCCTTTCAGGCCCATGCTCCCTTGGTGTTTCATCCAATGACTGCAAGACCAACCTGAGACTGCTGGCCCCTCTGCAAGGAAAAGAGGAAGCCGCGTCTGCAAATCGCTGGGTCTCGGACTTGTCTCTTGATGCGTGGTCCACTGCGGGTAGCCACGCTTACCTAAACCACGGGGCAAAATGGGAGGGGAGGTGTGACCATAAACAAGCTGGATGGGTGTGACACGCGCATTGACTTCATGCATGTATAGTTATATTTATGTATGTATACATACATATATATATATATATGCATGTGTATCGCTGTACATGTGTATACCAACACGTATTTTGTAGGCATGCACACATGCATGCATGGATGGATGTACGGATAGATGGGTGGGAGGGATGGATGGGTTTTGGCAATGTAAATGTAATGTAATGTAATGTAATGTAATGCAATGATTGTAATGTACTGTGATGTATGTATTATGTACATAATGTCATGCACTTTGTAAAACATATAACTTCAACTTTTCAAAAACACTTGTCTGTAACATATTATATTTGCACCACGGCTCAGCTGGAGGTTCGGCTGGCTGATTTTGACGGGTTGTTCAGTGCTACCTTGGGCTGCTTTGGGTTTTATGAGGTGGCTTTGGGGCTGGTTGAGGGTGGATGCCGAGGGTTGATTGAAGGTTGTCGTAGGGTTGGTTTTCTGGTTTGTTTTTGATTTAGGGTCGTTTGGGGTTGGCGTAGAGAAGGTGGTTTGTGCAGTGTTGCGGGGATGCAGTGGCTCCGAAAGGTTTGGGGTTTCCGGGGAACCAGTCGCTTGCATCTGCCATTTTCCTCCGCGTGGGATTGGAGGGTTTAATCATTTCCCCATACCTTTATCCCCCCTTGCTTGTCCTGCTTCTGATATGTTATGCTGAGTGACTCTCATTGTTAGCTCGTGAATTTGTCTATTAATCTAGGGCCACAACATCCTTGAATCTAGATTGATGAGTATATTGCATGGATACATATGTCAATATCATCATTACTGAAATGTTTTATTTATCTATTTATTAACAACGGATAACTTTTGATAGACATTCTAATACTAACTATCTTGATCCATTAAGAGGATAATATTCAATTTCACCTCTCATTCATGTCGATCTCTTAGTCATCCTGAAGCTCAATAATACTTGCGTTTGGTATTATCATTTGGCATTGTGGGCCCTTTTATGTGGGCTTCTCACGCATACCAGCATGTTTGAGTCAAGGGTGTTCCACTTTAAAGTCATTCCAAAATGGGCTTGTCTCGAAATTGTGGTTCCCTTCGGTTTCCCATTCAACCCCAACAGAAAGAATGAAAAAACCCTCTGCTTTGTCGAGGCTACCCTTTCTTGGGGGGTTGGCTTAGAAAACCAAGCGGACATCAGCCACATGAGACAAACCCAGGCCCAGTTGTAGACTGTATATTTCATTGTTTGTTTCACTTTGAGTCACAGGTAAAATGCAAAATGTAGCCTAAGTCTACCCCAGTAGCCACGAATCAAATCTAGGCGCGGGGTCTTCCAGCGTCTGCACCACGCCCATGATGTCGCAGCTGCTCCCCACCGGTGCCGAGCCTAGGGCGCCGGGGTCTCCGGCGTGCCACTTGTCGGGTTGTTCAGTGAACGGGCAAAGTCCAAACTTGCAACCAACATGGTCTTCTTCCTAAAGAGCTTAAAGTGCAAGGAACTCAGGAAGTGGGGCTTACCATGGGGGAACAGGAGAAAGCCACTGTTTTGGTTAAGCAAATTGGTGTTTGTAGCCTCGCCTTGGTGATCATGTTCTAAAAGGCTGCCACTAGGCTGTGGCTTCTGTGTCCATCTTGCTGCTTGCTGGGTGCCCTTTGCATGTTCTGTTCTGGTTTTGGTACATCAGGTCGTCAGCTTGTCGGCAGTCAGTGAGTCAGTGAGTCAGTGAGTCAGGCGGCAGGCTAGGGGGCACAGCCAAGCCAGGAGCAAGGCCACAGGAGAAAAACAACACAGGCTAGCTACTTTGTCAAGTGCCTCAAAAAGAGCCGTCGACAAAGCAAACACACAACACAGCAAGGATACACCTAAGCACCGTTGTTAGCTTGTGCGCTTGCTAGCTTGTGTGTTTGCTGGGTTGCTCACTTGCTTGCAGCTTCGTTACTCCTCTGCTTCTTCTTAATTTGGGAGTCGCCCACCCAAGATAGTTTGAAAAGGATCAACCACTTTGCATAGGTTGCAAAAACTTCATTGAAGCTCGCTTGCCTTCCAACATAAGCCCAAACACGGGGTCCCTGGTTGGCACACGATTCAGCCATCTCTACGGATCCGACTGATCTGCGCAAGGCTCACGAACTTGTAGGGAATCCCCGGGATCGACCCATCCTGGCACAAGGCCCCAGCCGCGCCCAAATGGTTCGGCCATGAAACAGAAAGATTGGGTGTTTCACTACTTCGAACGCCCCCCCCGCCCCCCCAGGTTGTAAGCACAAACGTTGTGCATCGATGTACAACCACAATTTTAAAAAAAAACCTGACAGGACACATCCTACTTGTGCGCGCTCATATTCGGTTTGGCTTCATCCTGACACAGCATGGCTGGCCTCTGTGCTACTAGTACCCTCCAAAGACAGGCTTGCTGTACCAGGCGAAATGGACACATTTCCAGAAGTCCTGACTCTTGGCAAGGCGTTTCTGCCCCAAGAATGTGTTCCATTTCTCTCCCCCGCTCTCAGGCTCTCAGGAACAAGGTCTAGTTGAGCAACAACGAGAATCGTATGTCAGCTCTTTGTTGCACTGCACAGTACGAATGCGTGCTTGCTCTCTCTTCTCTCTCTCTCTCTCGTCTAAAGCTCAGCACGTCTCGCAATGTTACAGATGCGGTTGATCAAAAGGTGCAGAATGCGTTGAGCTAATCTTGTGATCGATTATGCAGACTGAGAAGACGCTATCCAACCAAAAACATGTATATTATATAGGGTAGCCGCCAGTAGTTATACTACCCTACCCCAGTTTACCTTGGAGAGAATTCTGGCAAACTGTTGCTGGATAATACAGCAACTGGCAGACAACACCCGGACATGCAACATTGCAGGGGCCACCATAAGAACAAACTGTCCTGTAGGGGTGCCAGTGAAGAAGCGGCCAACGCAATGCAACGGCGCCATCCAGCTCCCACTTGGCCCCCCTAAGAATGAGCGCAGGATGTCTTGTAAGCAGCAAGCTGCCACGGACATCCCTTGCAACTTGACTTTCCAAAGAAAGAAAGTGGTCTTCCATAAATATGGATATCGCCCACGCGGTGCCGAAAACTCCTGTCTTAAAAAGCGGTACCATGAGTTTGCTTTCGCGGACTCTTCCGCGACTTCGGTTCCTCAAAGAATTGCTTTCGTGCCTCTTTCGTGGCGGGACCTTCTTTAGGTACTTTCGCAAGCCTTCGCAGTCTGCATGTTGTCTTTGGGGGCTCCAAAGCACCCCCCCTTGCTACTTGTTCATTACCGGAGGTCATGGCGCAGCTCAAGTGTATCCATGCATAGAAAAAACATATCCATCCAGAATATGGATTTGTGCAGGTGTGCCTCTGATTCCCCTCCACTCCTTTCACCCTGCGCCCTATTTCACATTGGAGCCATTAGGGTTTTTCAATCGAGGCCTGTGCTTGGTATGCTCTTGGCTTCCCTTTACACCCACCTTTTTTTGGGGTGGTTTGAATGAAGGAACCACCACAACCACCAGTTGCGGGGGGGCGTCCTGCTATTTTCAGACCCAGAAATCAACCGCAAGGGGCTCCACCAGAAACGCGTTGCCTCCAGAAGAGCCGTGATGGAGGCGCCCCGCTCGTCCAGGGTAAGCTCCATGGGATAGCGGCAGAACCTGGCCCGGCTCAAAGCCTCAAAACCTTGTGACTCGATCCCCAGGTTGAACATGACTGCCCCCACCAACAAAGAAAACACAGTGGAAACGTCAAACAGAAGGCCTAAAGCCGTGCAAACCCTCGAAGCGTGGAAATCTTACAAGTTTAGAAACACTCGTTATTGGCCGCTCCAAATCCGGACAATTCGCTTTCATGGATGGCCAAATCAAGGTACCTCTCCACCCACACCAAACCAGCCTGCACATCTTCAAAAGACAACTTTCCCACGAACCTTCTGCTTCCATGAAGCGACACCCGCAGGAAACCAAGCAGCGGAAGGGCTCCATTTCTAGCTCTGACATGAGCTCCCAATCCAAAAGTCATAGCAGTGCATCAAAACTGCCATACCTTAACGCCCCTCATTCCCGAAGGAACCTGAGCTGCAGGATGCCTTTCATTAAACATGGTTCGTGGAGTTGAGTGGGTTGGCGCTTATCTCATACCCCAAGTAGACTTCCCAGGGCTCCACCAGGTCTAAGCCCACCTCGAGTCGACCCCGCCTGGGGTTCCCCGGCTTCACCGAAGCGCCGTTGACCTCGTAGATCTTCTTCACAACTATCATCGGAAAGAACCTCGGGACACGATGAGCGGTCAGAATGTAGCTTTGAGGAAGCCCACCACTTTGAGGGGTCCGATTTTGACACAGTGCATCGGGGGCATGTGACATACCGTCCCAAAAACACCTGGAAGAACTCGGGAACTTGTGTGACTCTCATGCCCATGCCAAAAGACAGGCTATTATCTTGACCGAACCTCACAGCCACATAGGCCTGAAGCTCAAATATGCCACGCAAACAGTGATACAGCGTGCCAACTATGTAGGGGGCCGCAAAAATCGAAGATCTCCGTCCGCCTAGGTAGATTAAGAATTATCGGTTATGGCCCAACGGTTGCAGTGGAACACCAAGTTTGCAAAATAATTGGAGCAACTAGGAAGCCAACAACTCACTAAAACTCTGACTGGAATTCGGTTATCATATTGATTGGCAAAAACAGGCGCGGGTGGGAGTCCTACGTTTCCACGGTGCTCATAGTGTTCTTCCTCTTTGTGAACCACCTAATTCTGCTAAATTTGGTCATTGCCATTCCGTCCAACGACTTGGGTAGAACACCGCCCAAGCAAAGGTAGACCGTAACGCACAGGTGAAACATGAATAGTGCCAGCAAGGATTGAGATTGACATTTTGTACGGGGGCCCTGGAAGAACATAGTCCTCCTAGACCAGAAGCGTTCTGGGCTGCGGGAACCTTGAGTAAATGAGCTTTAACTTTAAGCTGTTGATGCGGTGGATTGAGTATTGCAAGGGAACACGGGAATCTGGCTTGCCATGGTTTAACACCAGTCGCCCGGGTGTTGTGGTTGGATATGTTTGGTTGACTCGCAACATGTAGGGAATCCAAAGTATGAACTGGATGTGGCAACCGGGCTGCTCCGAGGCTAGCCCCACAAGACGTGTCCAGACGCAGTCGATTGCAGTCTGAACTCGGGGAAACTTGACGAGCCAAGCAGATAGAACTTTGCCATTTTCAGTCATGTCTGGGCCTGAATAGGCAAACTGCTGCTCTTTGGTTACGGCCAAATGTATCCGGGGTGGCGGGCGCTTCATGCGAACGCAACTGCCAAACAGCCACCCAACGACTTGTTTCTGTGGTTGCTTTCTGGCAGAATGTCCCCCCTTTCGCTCTGCGGGTCGAAAGCGGAAAAGAGGGGCAGGTGCAAGAATGAAACTGTCAACGTCACCACTCTCGAAATATTCTAGCCAGGTACACAATTATTTGAGAGCCATGGTCGAAAGTCGGACAGCCCCCCACATCCCTACCAAGAGGACCCTGCGATATTCGGGCCATCCCATTTTGTCTGAGCTGGAAGCTTGTCCACTGCAGAGCCGAAGCAGGTGCATCTGGTACAGGCCTCAGGCTTTTTCCCAACTACGTGGCTCCATGACCGCAAAGAAAAACGTGGAGACCAAGGGCCCCTGGTTTTGCTTCACCGCGGTGGAGCCTCACAAACACAGGTCTGTCTTCAAATGACTGAAGGACTGTCACAAACCGATTCAGTTTGATTTCACTTGGCGACCAACCAACTCCTGATCGGCGTGAACATGCGTTTCGCTCCTAGGCACTTGTGCTGAAAAAAAGGGCGCGGCTTGGTAGGGGGCATCAACCATACGCGGAAGTCCCAGGGCCAGGGCCCCTTCGGCATCCATGAGGTCCATGGAAAAGAGCTTGCTGCTGCCTGCTCTGCGAATTTCACCTTCAGCTTCCCTCTGCTTGATCTGCATGGGTGGTTTAGAGGTTTGGGGTTGTTTCCCATCGACCTTATGGCCCACCATGACCAAACGGACTTCCCAACGACACCTGCCGACAAAAATGGGACGTGTCCATGGGAGGTTGCACCCTCCAAATACTCTTGTGGGAAACAGTGAAAGCCAAACAGGGAAGAGGGCATTCTCCCTCTCCCCCCAGCCTGTTTTTGATGAACCCCCCCCATTTTACCTTTTGACAACAACCCTCTACAAGAAGAAGGAGTTCAAATCTAACCACCAAGGCAAACCACCAATCCAAACCACCAACTAAGGGTTGCATCGGTGACTGTCGAACAAAGACACATGAAGGCTAAGCCGTGTGGGAGAATCCCCTCACATGTGGCAACAAGAAGCAATGAATCAGAAAGCAACAGCGCTGACAACAGGGGGGAAAGAGTTGGGAGCTGCCAGGCTGCACTTGTCCGTGCTTCTTGGATGACTTTGGCTTGAGACCAAGTAAAATGCACGACACATCTGACATGAGACTGTCAGATCGTTGTTCTTTGTCGGCCCTTTTGGCCAACATAAGACATCGGCCCGCCTCGGGCATTGGTGAAGGCACGGATGCCTGGCAAGTTCTCTGCAGGAGACTCAGTGACTGCAAAGTAGACGACAATTTCAGATTGCACATCTTCTGAATGGTAGCACGCGACTCAATGTTGGATTGCTGTTCAGGCCACAAAATCTCTTCAAGCAACCCTGCACAAAGGTCATTCCACTAGTCTACATATTTTAGCCATGAGCCCAAGAAACGATGAGCATGCACCGGGACTTGTGTTATGGAGCTTGCATGGCAAAACAAGGCAGCAGTGCATCCATTTTGTTGAGCACCTTCAAGTTAGCTTGAACCACAATTTGGGCTGGGTGGTTCTGTTTGTTTGAGGCAAAACACAAGTTGTGTGGGGTTGGTAAAAAAGAGAAGCCAAAGAGCAACCACTAAATTCGCTGGTTGGGTTGGCTCACAGAGAACTGAAGAGAAACCCCCAATTTTGAGGTCTTGGACTCATCACATGTTCATCTTCAGCTCCGGCGACCCAGCCTGACTTGCTGAGAACACGAGCTCGCACCCGGCAACGCGGCATGAACCTGGCGATCGGAACCTAGCCAAGCACCACGCACAATGCACCACGCTGACTGGACTCTACCAAACGCGCGACTTGGCGCGAACGCGCGAGCGCGGACGCGCAAGGCATGCCGAAGCTGCGAGCTCAGCTGGGCGATTGGCACCAGGGGAGCAGCCTGGGGCCTTGAGGCAGGCGCCGCCCGCTTGGAGAGCAACGAGCCAGCCATGTGGGTGTGTTTTGTTGAGGGGGTTTCCGGTTTTTGTTGTGGCAGATCCAAAAGGCAAACCACCCACTTTGGGATTTCCCCTTTCTTGACCGGGCGATCTGTTGGCTTGGGAAATCTCCATGAGCAAGTTGGCTGCAAAATGTGGGCGACTTATGGGATCCCACTAATTCCCTTGGTGGAATGCCAAATCCTTACCTTTCCCATGCTGCACACACACACACAAGTATATATTCATATGCATATGTGCATCCCAGCTCACTTCTCACTTCTCGGCAGCACTCGCTTTTCCAAAGCAGATCGGGAAACGTCTGTAAAGGATGCCACTAGTCTCGTTGGCGCTGTAGCAGTGGCATGTCAGCTGCCCAGAATGCCAATCACACAAGTAAAAGTGGTGTTGGCATATCAGCAGCGGTAATGCCCAGAAAATGTCTGAGTGGTTACTCACACACGCCCACGGCAGTAACGAATTCGGCCTCCCTTCGGAAACCTCCTTAGGGTGGGCCAGGGCGGGACAAAAGAAAGCAGGAGTTCAAAGTGGTGGGGCCTTGGGCCCGAGCTGCGTCCGGAGGCTCAATGTACATTCACGCATGTGTCCCTACTCCAACCAGCCATTCAACATGCAAGGCAATAATGCGGATTGAAGGCGCATTTTTAGTTTTGAATGTGGACCAAGGCTATGTTCACCAATGAGTGAAGGTGTTACATAACTTGACGTGGTCACTTGAAGCCCAGGTTGCTCTTGGGCTCAGTGCACCATTCAGAGAAGCTGGGAGGGAATCCCATTACAGATTTCGTGGCGGGCGCAGCACTTTCGCAAGGTCAAGTACAGATTTCGTGGCAGGCGCGGCATTTTCTTACTTCTGGCACGGACGCATCGCAAATCCCATTGGCACGGAGGCGCAAGGCGGCGCATCCAGATTTCGTGGGCAGGAACGATTTCTCCGGGAAGCCGGTGACTGTGCAGAAAGGCAGAAACAGTGAAGTTTTGTGCCCTTCGGATGGCATGTCACTTTTGGATAGGGAATTCCTGAACAGCTATCGCTAAATTCCGGATTTCAGGCTTTCAGGCGCGTGGATGCTGACTGGTGCTGCTTCCATTGTGGCCTTCACGGCAATTGTCGCAGAGTTCCCAGTTACTGGGTCTGGGCCGGTCTCAAAATGAGAGGCCCTTCGGTGGGGCGCCGCAACCGGCGGGCCCCCTTGATTTTACCCGCAAGGTCACCCCCAAGCAGTAGCTTAGAGGGAAATACATCAACCAGCTTTTGACTTCTTTTAAACCACTAGAAGCAGCTGATTTCAAGGGAAGCCCCCCCAAAAAAAACAGAAGAAAAGGGGGCAACCGCTACTTTGGGAACCCAACACTCCATTTCTTGGCCCCGGGCGCTGGGCGCAGCATAGATGGCAGCATGGGGCTGGAATCTGCGACCTCAGCCAGCACGGGGGGTCCTGTATTTTAGGGCTCCTGTTGAGGTTCAGGTTTTGGGGTTTTACGGTTCAGGGTCTGGGATTTGGGGTTTAGGGCTAGCCTGGCAGGGGTGTTTAAAAACAGGGACCCGATTGGCAGCCCTCCAGTTCGCTTTGGACGAAACTGCTTTGGACTAAACTGGTTTGGTGAATTTCGGATCGGGGTTTGCCTTGGAACCGAAACATGCATGGCAAGCGAGTGGGACTTGACAAGGCAACTGTCAAAGAGATTTGCTGGCCGGATGTGTCTTTGAAACACCACAAGACTGGAATTTTCCTTACATAGCTGACACAGCTCCCTGAGCATGCTGCCGGGTCATCAGCTGTGTCACGTCGGCGCAGTGGGGTCGCCACCTAAAGGAGAACGCTTCAAGTCCGGATGACGCTTGCCGTCCCTCAAAGGCATGTGTACATCCACATACCCCATGGCCGTTTGGGCCCGCTTTCACGTGTGGGTTCATGTACTCAGCATTTCACTCCTGCACCCCACCAGTCTGAGGGTTCGCTCACTTTGTTCATGCCTTAACCCTTTCACACATCGTAGTACCCATGGGCCTGTCTTCTAGAGGAATTGGAAGGTGCAGGCTTGCCAGTGGATCAAAGATCATGGGGAGTCAGCGCGTTCCAACTGCTGCGAGTGTTGCTTGGAAACCTTGGGTTTCCTGGTTATCTTCGTGCATTTCGGTCCTGGTCAGTGAAAGTTTCAGTTGCTCGGAAATGAATTTCCTGAGAAGGTGCAATATTATTGTCAGCGCAAGACGTCACGCTACAGAAAGGCTCCAAAAGCTGATGTCCACTTTGGCCAGAAAGGACAGTACATCTGGGTGATTAGTAATACCAGTCAAGGGACCAAATTACAATGTATCATCGGGTTAGGCCGGAAAGGCAAGGTCTCTTGGATTTTTGCCCAGCTGGATTGCTGTGGCTGATGTGGGCGAACCACAAGAAATGGTGGACTCTCTTGGGCTTCGCTTTTGACCAGCTCGGAAAGGTCTGCCAACTCCAACGAGCCGCACCTGCATCACCAAAAGCTTGAATTGAGTGCAAACCAATTTTAGAAACCCAGGTTTTACCTGTGGCCCAAGGGTTTTCCCTGCCCGGGTTTCCTTCGGTTTCCCTTCACACAGAACAGAACGTGGCTTGTGAGTTTGAATGCTTGGAGCAGCCGCAAACTCCCAGGTTTTTGGCTCTAAGCCGCCGCTGGGGCTCTCGGCCGCCCGGACGCGGCCCAGCTCGGAAGCCTCGCGCAAGCCCTCTTTCGGGCAATGGTTGCCAGGAGAAGGAGGCCTCTCCAAGAGGACTGCCAATTCTACGTTTGTTGGCAATAGGGTTCATTTCAGAAAACTACTACGATACCATGCTGCACCCATCAAAAATACCCTTTCGTGTCAAAGGTTCACAGTCACTTAACAATTGTTCTTTCTCACTTCCCAAGTTGATTGGCCAAAAAAAGTCTGAACTTTTTATTTCCCACTAAAGTGGTCTTTCCAAAAAGTTTAAAGTCCATCAACTCAGGAAGTGAGCTTTCTATGCAGGCTGCAAGGCGGACTTTTGAAAGAACATTGTAACCACAACGAAAGGCTCTTGGCTATGGTGCGGCTTCCAATCGCAGCCTGAAACAAGATCGGTGCAAGAAGTCGCTATGAACTGCTGACAGCTTGCGCCCCAAATATTATCAGCGCCATAGCCCTGGGTTTGCTGCCGGGTCGTCTGCAGCGTCACGTCTGCGCATGGGGGTCGCCACCTGGAAACGCATCTCGTGGCCCAGCAACAACGCAGCCATCAACGGGCTATCACGAATGACAAGAACACAAATGACATCAACGGAAAGATGACAAACACGTCAGAAACGACCACGAGAACGACCAGAACAACAGGAAATGGTGGGATGAGGATGGGGACAAACAAAAAGAGGACACGTGTCTCCCCCAGACCAATACCTTGTTGGATCGCACTGCAGGCCTGACTCCTGGAAGTACGACAGCATAGAGTACGGAGATAATTTTGAAACTTATTGTGACACAGGTGCCCCCCCTATCCCTCCCCCATCCCGAAAATATTTGTGTAGCCTTCCCCCTATCTGTACTTCCTATGTACAGTTCAGCTGAAAGATAGGATAAGCCATCCACTCACAAAGGACAGCGCGGGTTTGCTGTGAAAGGGGGGGACTAACACAAAGCGTAGTTTCCTTTTGGTACCCATATTAAGGGTATGTGTCAAAATAGGGGGACCCCCAAATGGCGCTGTTTGTTCGGTCTCCCATTCAACCGATTAACCCAAAAAGGGCACCCTCAAAAACGTGGCACCCATATGTACCAACATACGTTCAAGCCACAGGACAGCTCATAGACTGAGTCTCTTTTCAACCTTTGGGGAACTCCCCCAAGCCTGATTTCAAACAAATCAAAATGAAAGCAACCAGTAGCTGCCCTACGTGACAAACCGGATCTCCACTTTGCCTCGCATTTCCCACCCAGTTGCTGAGCATCCCACTGCCCGTGCGTGGCTCTTCACCTCAGGTGCAAAAAGCCAAGGAACCACTGGACTGGCCCACGACCCCCCTCCCTTCTTGAAACTTTTGGGGGGCATTTAACAAGCATTGCGGGAGGCTAAGTACTTGTCATGCCAGCAGGTTGGAAGGTGGGATGGTCGACACATGCTGACACCGATGTGGATGTGCCCTGAGCATGCTGCTGCAATGTTGGCCCTGTCGTGACTGCACATAGGGCTGGCAACCTGGGAAAGCGGAACCCATCACGTGCACATTCCCGTCCTTTTATCTAAGGCATGAACTGTTTAAAGCGCGCAAACGCAAAAGCACACACGCAGACACACACACACACACATGCACCATTCAAGCGCTGTTCATGGGTCGTAATTACATATTAATATGTCAGGAGCAAGTTCCCTGGAGGATATACAGTTTCTGCTGGGAGATCTGCAAGCGCACCGGCCTCGTCAAAACTGGGGCTTTGCTTCTGCATCCGGGTAGATCCTTTTTCAGGATGTAAAGAGACACCACCAAGCAGCCCAGTGACCCCAGTAGAAAAGGGAACCCCTGTTTGGGTTGACCAACTTTGCCAAGCCCCCTGTTGTGCTGAACTGGGCCATGGTCATCCGACGGATTTCTCAGATGGCTCCAAGCTCGTGGCTGCTCGAACACGTGGGTCCCTCGTCTCTGCCTCATATCTGCGTGTTTTCTCTTGAGGATGCCCCTTGTTTGAGGCTTTTTTTTTATAGTGAAACTAAAGGATGACGGTCATTTTGGTGGGTCCTCTCCTGTTTTGACACATGCCCATCCGCCACGAAGTACCCAACTGAGAAGTCAATAGGCTTCCACCATACCATCTTCCTACCCGGATTCCGTGGCAGTGTACCGACCCAAGAAATCCCGCAAGGGAACCCTGACAAGGCTGCTGACTAGCTGTCGTCTACAGTCTTCCTGCCCCTGTTGACAACTTCATTGGAGATGTCTATAATATAGCTGTTGAGTCCACAGGCGAACACATCTTGAAATTTCAGGCAACAGCTGGCATCTCTTGAGGCTCAGAACAAGTGCACGCACGTCAGCTGCTGCCTTTCCACAAGCATAATGCCCAGTGACATCAGTGACCGGGGTGGGGCACCATGTGTTTAAGCAATCAAACCCTTGTCCCATTTGACAGGAAATCCAAAGGATGCTGCTTGACAATGGTGGTTACATGTCTTAACCAGCGTTGACTTAACTTATTGACCGTACTGAAACAAGGGGGTGGCGCGCAGAACAACTCACCTAAGCCATCCCGGGCTCCGGCATCTGTTGCCACCGGCGCGCCTCTGCCGCACGATCGCCGAAACATTTCGTTCGCACAAGCCAGAAAGCGCCGAGCCATGGTCGACTCCATGGTCGACTATGATAGAGCTCAAGATGTTGCTCCTTCCAGTGAAGCCCAATGACAATAAACATAACAATACGCAACCACGAAGACTTTGTCCATCCAACGTGTCAGCCCAGACTTGCATCTTTCTCCCTGCGACTTCAGAGGGCTCCCTTCGGCACTCCCTCAAGTGTCTGGACATCCATTAGGCTATGTGCCAAAAAGCCACAACCCCCGGAAACGCATCGAATGCGCCGGTTTCGCGCAACTTGTCTATGAGGCTTGACTCCTTGACTCTGAGGTGCAGCGATTTCTTGTTTTTTTTTTCCCCGTGGCCATCCCACAATATCGAGTGGCAGACTTGAAGCGCACAAGAACAAAATGGCTTCCGCATTCTGGCACGTTGGCACGCACCAACGTGGCCATATCATTCATTAGAGAATCACCTCCAAAACTAGCGTTGGACATTCATGCCAATGCAAATTATATATGTCATCTAAAGGGTGCCCAATCAAGACACATACCCGGATCAGACACTGACGGTGCAATACACTAACTAACCCATTGCACCAGGCTGCCGGAAAGCACTCTTGTATCGCTCAAGTTCAAGGGTACACTCGATTTTGTCGAATGGACTTCAGGTGAACAGGGTTCGGCCGCATTGGCGTTGCTGAAAGGCTGGGGCGTAATGACCCGCAAGTGGCATCTTTCAGCTGGCAATGTCTTTGTCACTTAGACAACGGCAACACTTTCAACAGCACCATTTCAACAGCACCATGTGCACCCTTTGCTTTGCTCGAAAGCCGAGATTAGGAGTGATCTTTCGTCGGTGAGCTAGCTTTGGCCTTAAGTAATCTCACCATGAAGCTTCGAGTCGATAGATGGGTGAGTCTCTTGTGTCTTTTCTTTTTCTTGGGGGGGAGGGGTCAACATTACTGAGTTCATCCCTTGTCCCCAATCATATGTTTGTCTACCACACAAAAACCACCAACTTCCCAAAACGACACCAGCGCGCCTCCAGCGGTCAAAAGGTTTGGCTTCGGCGAGTCCTCGGCAAAAACTTGTTGCTCGAGGTGTTGGGCGATGCCGTTTTGTCTCCGCTCAACAAAAACAGTGGATTTGAGACAATAATGCCAATGCGGATTGGCAACAAAACAGTGGATTGGATATTGTTGTCTCCAACAATGCTTATTGCTCCGGATTTGAGACCCAGTGCGAAGCTATGCATGTGCGGTCGCCGATCCTTTCCTTACGGCACCAAGGGAAGCCAAAGAAAAATTGGGCATCATAACAGAAACCCGAGGCAACCCCTGGCTGAATTTTTGAACGAGTCCCATGCGGAGAAAACTCCGACCATGCTAGGTGCAAAGGGACACCACATTGGAGACAAATCCTGTGCGGATTGACATGGATTCCCAAACCCGTTCTAGGAGTCTCTTTGTTGCCCCCGCCCCTCTGTTTGGGTAAGCAACTCCAATTTGCAGGCAGGCACTGAGGCGGGCGCGTTTGGATTCAAACCTTCGGCATGCCAGTCCTAGGACAGATTCGTCTCAAGCACGCTGGCAATTTGTTTTCACCCGGCCCCCCCCCCCTCGACAACAGTCTACATGTATTCTTTAAGGTACCCAGCCAAACAACAATGGAAGACCTGCTAATCGCGATATGCGTGGAGAAAGCATGCCAAGAGGTGAAGGTGCAATCGTCAGCTTGGCCTGCTGATTGCAGCAATTTCCTCTTACCTGTCTTTCAGAACACTCTCCTAGGGTCCCAACAGCTGATGACGCCTACGGAACTGCCAAAAGGCCGTCAAGCCATCGTTCTGCAATGCAAGCTGGCTCGTCAGCTGAGACCACTGCATGCAGGAAACCCAGGTTGCCCTTCATCTCATCAGCCTCGGACGCTGAAAGATACGTCCGTGAAACCCAAACCGATATGAACTTGGGTGTCTATGTATTGTATATATATTACATATTTTTCACAGACCCCCCAATAGATTCACTGTAATAGCCCATACAATTACTGCATATAGCGCCAATTGAGCAACTGTGGTAGATTTGGGGAGGGTGTATCTGTATACCCTCTGTGTGTATGGGTGTGTGTGTGTGTGCGCCGCCCTCTTTTGGGGCTAGTCTAAAGGTGTCAGACATGCGGGGTGGGTTCCCCTGTTTGGAGACACAGATCCGCCTGGGTATCCGTGTTTGGGCATCCCCTTTCACCGCACCTTCCCATTGGGATGTTGGGGGCTTTGTAAGGAGCATCGTTGCTCTACGGCCCCGCGCATCTGGTACCACCACTGGCGCGCCTCGCAAGCCCACGCCCCCGCGCACCGGATGCAGCGCTTTCTCGTCGTTACCGTCGTTCCCTTTGTCTTCTACTTCTCGTCCGCCCCGTTCTCCCTGCCCTTCTTAGCCTTCTTCTCTTCCCCCTAGGCTTTGCGATAAAATCAACAAGTTAAGGTTTCAGAACTTTGAGGCTGCGCGCAGCGCGAAGAAAAAGCGTGAGTGTTTTCATGTTTGGCACTACCAGGGCTACTCTGAAGTAAGAGCCAGCTTCTGCATACAGGCGGCACAGCCAGCAAAGTACCCCACGGCAAGCAAGCATGACTGTGAATAAATTCAGATTCAGTTCAAGTTCCACCTGACAAGACTTCCCACTAACTTCATTCATTTGTTCGGTTGCAATATCTTTGATGTTGCCATTCATTGGGGCTCCGTAATTACAGTTGCAAGGATGTCTTGGTCGCAGGTGCCCAGTTCTCAGCGGCCATGGCTACTTTCAGAAGTGACAAAGTCTCGCCATGTCGCACTCCGAGGGTCGTTGGGCATATTTCGGCATGCCTCCAGCAGTCATCAGGCTCGGCTTCAGCAAGTCCTTGGTTTGGAGAGCTGCAGCACCAGCTCTGTGGCCATGTCAGGACGTTCGACTCAAAACGGGACTGCCCTGTTGTGTGGTGTGACCAGGGAAAGGCACTCTCCCGCTAACTCACATGGAACCCACAAGAGGGCCTCTGTTGAGCAGTTAGGCTTAAGTCAACCATCAGGCGGTTCCGGATTTTTGGAAGTCTCAACGCCTGTGGGGGGGCTTGGGTGTCCAACACTTCACGCCAGGTGGCTAGCAACATTCAACCACGCAACTAGTCAGAAATAACACCTTGGCCAAACGCCTGGAAAAGCCTGCTGTCAAACATGTGAACTCGGTAAGCTGGTGGTCTCGCCGTGTTGACCCGCAAAGCCAGCAAATAACATACTTTCTGCTGTTGGTCAAAGTCGGAAATAATGAGTCGCAGCCCCTCGAAGCACGTGTTTCGCTACAGCTGCTTATCCAAGCACAATTGCCTTTTTCAAGAACATGGCGATCTTTCTTCAAGCAAGTCACGCGGGTATGTCTCAAGTAGGAGAACCCCAACAATGTTTCTTCCCTTTAGTTTCCGCCTTTTGAATTGCAAGCAACCCCAAAAGAGCGGCAGCGGTCAGCCCCCGCTCAGCTGACGTAGCACCCCTCACGCCGTTGACCTTGGCCGCCCGGCGGGCCGGTCCGCCAGGGCTGCCGGTTTGCGCCAGATCTGATCCTCCGGGTCATCCACCTTGCAAAGTGGCCGTATGGGACACCCCTCAAAGCTTTGTACAGAAAACCAGTTTGTGTTCAATACAAAAAACGCCTGACACCGTGGCTGATCCCTCACAAATCCAAGCCTCTTAGGAAAGGGATATGTCGTCACAAAATATCAGGCTCCCGCAATCAGGCTCAATGAACGCCATGGTGTGGTTAGTGCCATTCCAATAGCAACAGTTCCAGCTAGCGAGATATGAGGAAATAACATGCCAAGAGGTGAATGTTCCAATCGTCAGCTTGGCCCTCCTGATGGCAACAGTTCCCTCTTGCTTTTCTTTCAGGATTATCATCTCTTAATATCCTAGTACTCGATGAAGCCATCCTTACGCATCCAAGCTCGCGCGTCAGCTGAGACCACTGCGCGCAGAAGACGCGGGTTGCTCTTCATCTCGGCAGCTGTGGAAACTGGAAGATATGCTCTCTCGAAACCCGAGTCGACACAAACGTGGGAATACACCAGCGTTTGAGGGCGCTGCCCTTTTTGGACAGCAAAAGGACACAACCAGTTTGGGGAAGAGACAGACCCACATGAGCGGGATCTGTGCGCAGCCGTTTCCTGCTGGTATCAGACCTCGCACCAGTGATTGACGTTGCGACACCTTCAACAGTTCCTGGCCAGTCCTAAGACATGGCAGAAACATATTGAGAACATGGAACCAAACATGTTCAATATGTTTCCCTTTCGAACCTCAATCAAATGAACTTAAACTGTCATTTTGCGAGGAGGTTTGGGCCAATGTGTCAAGCCGCGTGTAGCCTACAAATTACACACCAGCATTCAATCCATTGCCTGCAATCTTCTGTGAAGAACCTAGCCGGCACACATCCCAGTGGGATGTTGCCGGTGAGGAGCACGTGTGCTTTATGGCCCCGGGCATCTGGCACCACCACTGGCTCACCTCCCAAGCCCCCGGATTCGCAGATGCAGCGCTTTCTCTCGTTCCGGTTCTGCCGGTCATTGCATTTCTGCTCATCTTGCGCTTTGCAAACATCGACATATCTCCATTCCCATGATTCATGAAATCAATGTCACAAACTTCAAGGGCCTCAAGCGGCTGTCAACATGAATCCTGTTGCTGGACTTCCGGGATTCTCCTCCCTCCATGCTACTGTCGTTGCCAGATCGCAAGCCGTCAGGCAATACCCCACAGCAACGCTTCCCGTCACGAATCAACTTCTCAAATAGTTGCCTATGCGACTGCCTGGGCAAGGCCTTCGCAACAGGAGCCTCCACAAAAAGCCTTCGCACGCCTACGCGGCTGTGGTCCTTTCAGTGACATGCCTACCAGATTCCTCACATCCAAGAAACGGTCATTTGGCATGCACAAACCGCCTCCAGCAGTCATCAGGCTCGGCTTCAGAAAGTCCTTGGCTTCGAAAGCTGCAGCAGATCTTTCTGGCCATCCACTCAAAACGGGACTGCCCCCCCGGCCCCCGTTTTGATCATATGACCAAGGAATGTAATTACACTCAACATGGAAACCACAAGAGAGCCTCTTTTGAGCAGGCAGGCTCCATGTCAGTTGTTGGCAGGGTAAGTCAACCATCAGGCGATTCCCTATTTTGGAAACACCCTTGTGCCTTAGGGCCAGTGGTGGGGGAGTTTGGGTGTTCGACAGTTGCAACATTCAACCACGCAAGAGGTCAGACAAAAGGAACAGCATGTTGGTGGCACGCGTTTCCAAAAGGTGGGGTTCTCGTGGTGCTTGTTTTTGCTCACGCCGCCATTAGCGGCCCCAGCGAATGTGCATGTTTCCTTTTTTTTGGTGGAGTGGGGTGGGGTGGGTGGCGGGTGGATAATTAATAATAGCGTTCGCGTCTGCATGCGCTCTCGTGCTTCCAACAGCCATTAATTAGCCTCATGCTGTCTCTGCCTTCTCTTTCTGCACTTTCTTTTTGATCTTGCTTCGTCTTGCTGGTTTTTAGTCCGCTCCTGCTGCGCTTTGGGATCTGTCCTGCTTCTTCTCGGTGCCCTTGCTGTGCCTGTGGCGCAATGCCTGCCAGGCGCGGACCCTGACTTGGACTTCGTTCGGCAAATGTCCTTGCTGAAGATAGGTACCCATTGCGGCTTGCTGTCTCACAGCCTCATCTGCTGCCCTTGCACGCTCTTGGGACCTGCGTTCTGCAATCTGCACTTCTGCTTCTTCTTGCACGCGGCTCAGTTTGTTCTTTGCGGTAGGGTGTTGCAAAGGGCGGCAAACAGCCCAGCCCCTTCAACACCTCCAGACCTCGGGGGCTCCTTTCATGCCTCTGACTGTGTCCAGCCGTTGCAGGCTTGAGCACCGCTTAGCATTCAAGACTCGCCGGGCCGCCTCATTTGGAAATCTTGGGTTTCTCGGCTTCGGGGTAAAGAGTCGGGAAGATGTTGGGCTCTTGTGTTCCAATGCCTTAGCCCCGAACAACCAACACTAAACTTGAAAGCCTAAAGACCTCGCATCAAGTCGGATTATTCTTGACGTCTACTGGTATTTCTAATTGTGGGTTCAACACAAGCCAACAGAGCCTGTTGCAAGAGTTAAGCAAGCTGGCATGAGGACGTGCCTGAAGCCGTTTTTTCGGCCCAGCCTTTCGCGCTGAATTGTGTTTGCCCAACAGACATGAGCCACAAAGTCGTTAATGTCATGGTAAACGTGGGATGTTTCAGCATGCCGGAAAATGCGACATTTCACAACGTGCTGGAAGGGTTGACGATTGCGCTGAAAAAGGGGCGAATTCAGCGGGGCTGCTAACAGCGGCGTGACCTTGTTTTTCCCTGCAAAGGCTGCACATATGCTTCTATGGTGGATTAGAGTCGAGAATATGGTCCCAGCCTCTCCAAGACACATTTACTGCAGGTGCTTGTCCCAATATAATCGTCTTTGCTAGAATATGTAATATTTCTACATGCAATAATACTTCTGGATCAAGTTTCAGAAGCGCTGCAGACTAGCCTCAACGTTCTGTGGGCGAGTCTTAAAACGATAAAACCCCAACGAGGTCGATTTCGGTCGGTTCCCCTTTTATATGTGAAGCAACCGCAAAAGGGGTACCCTTTAAAAAAGACAATTTGCGTATATTGTGGATGAAACTGAACCACAAGTCTTTTTGGCCAGCCCCCACAGTCCAGCCGACAAATAAATAGCACCCCCATACATCCTCTTACACCGTTGGCCTTGGCCGCCCAGCGGGCCGGTCGGCTGTCGCTGGCTTGCGCCAGATCTGATCCTGCTCCTCCTGGTCGCCCTTGGTCGCGGTGCTAGTCGCCGCAGCTCTCAAAACCCCATGGTGTCTACCGGAAAAAAAGGAACGGCCGACTTCTTTGCCCTCCCAAATCCAGACCCTTTTCGGCGACTCACTTCGCTTCCAAGTAGTCAAGGGCACGATGCTCGTTCGCTTGAATCAGGCGGCAGCAGTTTCAGGCCTGGGTGTTCATTTAGAACTATGCTTGGCGCCGGATGATCAGAACGAAGCTAAAACCAGACTCAACCAACCTAAACACGACACGCATGGCTTCATTGGTTTCTGCCGTCTGAGGACGCAGCTGCACTTGTGCCAGGGTAACTCGACTTGGCCTCGGGCACAGCGCAAGCCAAAGATGCATCTCACTGAGTGACTGTCTGCTTCGCAAGAAATGCGTGGGCCTTGTGGTGCTGCCTCAAGTTGCTAGCTTGAAGGCACACTCACTGGTCAAAAGTAACACCTGCCTTTACGGGTGCAGCTTAAAATGGGGAACACGCCAAAAACAGAAAGAAGCGGCTTCCGTTTGTTCGCGCCACCCCCGAGAAGTAGTACCCCCCAAATTAACACATACCCATATGCACCAAGGTGAAGGCGTCTCCAGCGCAGGCTGGCATTGGGGCTCCTGGCAAAGGTCTGCGACCTCTCCGCTGCAACGCCCAGTGGTTGCCAGCATATCACTGAAACAACATCACCCTACCAGAAGTAAATCAATTTCAAGCTGCCCACAAGGTAATGAATGTTTCACAACCTGACCAATCTCAAAGTTCCGCGCGGTCGCTGTGGGCTTAAATAAGTCAGCACTCACCCAGCACATGTATGAAGGTTAAGCTATCCTAAACACAAAATCAGTTCCTCCCCCTCCACGCATCCTCACATACGGAGAAACGACTATTATTCTTGAACCGGAAATGGGGAATGACCAAGAAAGGGCGTCGTTGTGATTTTCCCAGAATGGCCCTCCAACTTCAACATCTCGAGTTGCAAGTCGCCCAGAGCAGAAGCACCGCCGGATCCGACACATCTATCTCCTCCAGCAAGGCTGGACTTCATTGGCACCGCCTCGAAACTTGCGGAGCTTCCGGTCAGCCGAACTTTGCAACTTCCGCAGGGAGCTTTGGGGAGCTTCCAAAGCTCCCCGCATAACACTTGGACCGCGCGCAGGAAACCCCTCTGAGGCAAAGGCCACCGGCTGGCCCTGGATGGGAAAGCGCTCGTTGGAGGACTGGTCCCAGTCTTCCACCTTGAGTGAGGCTCAAGGTGCACCCCGACCCCAACCCCGGAGAGTGGCCTTTTCACGCCTTGTCAGTTTCACGGCTTAAGACCATGGCTGAAACATGGCAGCGGCCCGGGGTTTTTCGAAGGCGCCCTTGTACGGTGACTCAAACTGCCGTGCCACACAAAATGGGACTCACAACAATGGCGGGTAAAGCAGCCGAAAAGCTGTCGAATCGCAGAACATGCCCCAGTGCATCGCTGGGCATATGAGGGCACGTTTGCTCAGATCCTCCCAGCAGGTGCTGCCATATCCATATCCTCCTTATCCTCAAACAGAGAGCCCTGAAGTCATGCTAGGCCCTTTATGAGCCCAGCCGTGAGAATTATATAGAATCCGAAGGGCAAACCTGTGGGGGGCCATCCCTGAGCTTGCGAGTCACCCCATCCCATTCCAACGGCGCAGTGATCGACGTCTGACGCGTGCCTCCAAGCAGTTGGGGTTTCTCACGCGCTGAATAGCCATGAGTTGGGCAATGCGAAATAGCAGGTCAAGCTACGCCAATATTTGAACTCATTGGCAAAAATTGACCTCTGTCCAAGTCCTGCGATCCTGTTTGAACAGTTCGATGCGATCATTCAAAACATCTACACCCCAGCAAAACTGAGTTGCTCCTCTCTTGAGATCAAAGCAGCAGAGCTGAGTGCCAGGCGAGAATCGCTGGCAAACCTGCCGGTGCCAACGGCGTGGTAAGCTTATGGGGTTTATGAATGCCCTTGAAGTTACAGCTAATGACAAACAGTCAATGTGGGACTTGTCGTATATGGGCAGTGTTTTTGTTTTGGTTGCGTTGGGCCTTACCATTACTTATCATTAT
This sequence comes from Effrenium voratum, assembly GCA_963377175.1. NCBI lineage: Eukaryota > Dinophyceae > Suessiales > Symbiodiniaceae > Effrenium > Effrenium voratum. The sequence goes on along the minus strand of CAUJNA010002269.1, from coordinate 682,378 downwards.
GGAGCTTGCTTATGCCACACCTACGCCGCCTACACCGCCTACCCTACCTACGCCAAACACAACCACTCCCACAAAAACGCCTACGCGAGACCAAGATGCCTACGCGCCTACGCGCCTCAACACATTTGGGGCTGCGCCAAATGCTGGACAGCTCCAGCTCGAACATCACAACTTATAGTACACCTGCATGACATGCAGTCCGCTGTGGCAGCTCCAGCCCCAAAAGTGGAAGGGCCGCCGTCAGACCATCCCCACGACAACGCTTCACATCATGCAAGCTTTCGTTAAAACAAGAAAACTCATGCCACGCGACAACTCAAACTATCAAATGGCGGCCTACACGGCTGTCTACGCGATCTTCACAACATGAGCGTCCGTGAAATGCCTAATGTTGACATCCGATTACTCATGGAATAGTCAACAATGCAAAGTGTTTTCCTTATTGTGGTTCACCCCCATTGTTGATGGGGACCAGAATAAGTGAAAGTTGTTTTTGCACGGGGGGGGGGGGGGGGGGAATCCAAAGAAATAATCCACAAAACAAAACATATCCACAAATTGTTCATGGTGGCCCACTTGCTTTAAAGCATTCCCCTTTTAATTGGTTGCTCAAACACACAACCCAAAGCCAGCTGAGACCTCTGAAATTTGAAAACCATCCCCACCCCTGGAACTGCCAATTCTTTATTAAACCGTGTTGAAAAAATAAAAAAAATAAAACAAACACAATCAGGACAAGGGTACCCCTCACAGACCCCAATGAACCACAACAATAGCATTCTTTAGGGGGACCACATTAGTTGCAAGCCCCCAGCCCCCTCCAGAAAATAAACTGTCAGTTGCTTTGCTCAAAAGCATTCCCCTTTTAATTGGTGGCCCACTTACTTAAAAGCATTCCCCTTTCAATTGGTCGCCCACTTGCTTAAAAGCATTCCCCTTTCCATTGGTGGCCCACTTGCCTAAAAGCATTCCACTTTCAATTGGTTTCTTTCTAGCTCAAGCCCTCCCTGGCTGAAAGGCAAACCCTTTGAATGGCTACTAACGTAATTAGTATTCCAAAAAGTATGCTCAGGAAGAAGTGGTTGCAATACTAAAGTAGTATTCCAAAAAGTCTGCTCAGGAAGAGGTGGTTGCAATACTAAAGTAGAATTCCAAAAAGGAAGTGGCTGCGATACTAAAGTAGAATTGGGCCCCAAAATCCTCTATTGTTTGGATGTCCAAACAGTGAGCCTACAGAATTCTAGTGCCTCCATTGTTGAGGGGGGGCCTTCATCACACCTACGCGGCTCTGGCCCTGTCAGTCAAATGCCTATGTAACATACGCAACATGTCGCCACGAACATGTGGGCATTCATCCCTGCAAAAGAATACACGCTGCCCGTATTCTTTACCCTCTGGGGGTAGAGACATGTTTAGTTGGATCCTTGCCTGTTGCAGGGTCGATATATCGCTTGGGGATGCTGGTCAGCGCATGAGCATTATTCCTATTTCAATGGACACTCTTCAGGAGCGCAAGACCCTCGGAGCCGAGCCCCCAGAGAGCTCAAAGGTCTTGAAGCCTTGGTAATCCTTTGGTTGGGTGACCCATTTGCCCATTCCCTGGGAGCCCAAGACCCTAATTGAAGGCCTTGCACCTCACAAGACCTCAAATTCACAAAAGGTCCTGGGACCCTTGGGATTTGTTTCTGACAAATTCGTTCCTTTCGGATGCAACGCGACTTTGGTTCGATGGGAGCCCATCCTTCGTGGGTGCCGGTGGTCCAGTCCAGCAGCTGCACGATGCTGCCCTCCACAGGGTCCTGGTGAAAAGCTGAGACCGCGCGGTAACAGCGTAGTTTGCTGGATCCAGACTTGCGGTGTTACTCTCATCAATTGCGGAGTTACTGACAATGCTGCATCAAAACCGTGGGGGCGACTCCAATCTCCCCCATTTTTCCCAGGCCTTCAGGAAGCAGATCTGCGGAACAAGAAGTGAGAAGGCCGCAACGGCTTGGATCCACTGCCACTGCCAATCAAGTCCTTGATGTCCGCGGCCACGATCGCCATCATGTAGTTTTGGCCTCACACCAAGCTGCAGGCAAACTGGGCTACCCCAACAACTGCTAGGTGTTGTTTGCTTCCCTTGCAAATCCCCACAAAAGGGACTCCCTGTTGCAGGAAACACTATGAGGGAACCACCGCTTTTGGGATGTCATATCTCATTTAGAGACAAACACACATTGGTAGGTCCTCCACGACAAGGGATCGAACAAAAGCAGATTCCTCTAACCGTGTGGGCTTCTGAGTTCAGGTTAACCTGCATTGTCTCCGAATGGGTGGGTTCCTGTTGGACACCAGTTGGAAATATGTCTACCTATGATTCCTCTAAAAGGATGGTATGTGTCGAACACACGGTCGGATTGATGTCTACCAATTCAAATATAATTTGTCCACCTATATACTGCAAGCCCACCCGCAAACCAAAGGCCCCCAATTTTTATTGGCCCAGCTCACTTCGAACACCATGTCATAGCCATCGCGGGGTTCTGCTTAGCTGGGGGCTAAATACGGGCTCTGGGCCAAAAACAAGACATCCCATACATAGGGAGTCTGGGAGACAAACATAACTCATCCCATCGCCTTTTGGTTTGCCTCTGGATAAAGCAACAAATATCGTTGCTATCCCTCCATTTGCTCAAGTCTGGAAAAAAAAAAAAAACATATATCCAGTCATTCGTGCGAGATAGCTCTTGGGCCAACAGGGGAAATAACAAACATCCGTAAAATGAACAACTTTTCAGCACCCAGAGACTGATTTCGCATCAATTTAGCCCGGCGCCGTCAGAGATGCGCAGCACCGCCTGAGGGTCCTGGACTGAAGAGGCTCGGGGGGTGGGTTGGTTGGCTGGCTGGCTGGCTGGCTGGTTGGTTGGTTGGTTGGTTGGATGGTTGGATGGTTGGATGGATGATTGATTGAGTGGTTGGCTAGATGGTTAAATTAAATAGAACATTCTCACAAGTCGGCAAAAGGCCAAAGGTTCCCAAAGAGGTGCTTGCAAAACCTAGGTGTAAACACTCCCCTCAGAGGATCTAAAAGAGTGCTTTAGTATGGCTGTCATTCTGTTATGTCTAAACAGGGGTTTGGCCCAACCCTGCCACAAAGTCATGGCTCTTGCGAAATCAGCCTCGAGAAGTGCAGTGATGCAGATGATTGGTCGTGCAACTTAAAAATGAATGCGCTCGAGCTATGATAGTTGTTGAAGTCAGCTCCTTGCAAATGTTCAAAGCGTTCAGATTTCAAGTCGCTCTCCCACTGAATTTCTTGTGTGGCCCTACGCTATGGGTCCCTAGAGGATGCCGCAGAAATCCGGGTAAAACCGGGAAAAACGGGCTGGATGAAGCTGGCCCAACACGCTGCACCCTGGATTGTCTTTTTGCAAGCAAGAGCAAGGGCGGCATTTTGTTGCGCGCAACGAAGTCGCCACCAGTACCCGAACTCGATTAACCTGCCAAATTTTAGTTGTTTACGCATGCGCGCCCTTTGGAAGACAGAGGTATTTTATGGAAAGAGTGGTTCAACACTTCAGCCCACCCTAGCAGTGGGAGTGTTCCTTGAAGATATCAGCTTCCTAAGGAAGAGCATCCCTGCCGGGTGCGATCTTACTGGGACGGTGCACTTGCAGGGACCCTTGATTCACTCAAAATGGCAGTTTGGAATTATCGTCTTGTTTAGTGAAGCTTATTGCAACACAGTTGACCTCAGAGTTTCAATCGAGAAGTATTTCCACAACAGCCTACAAAATAGGCACGACCCTTTTCCAAATACCCAGATTTGTAGAAAAAGCGTGACAAGCCACATCCGGCAGAAATAAGCGTCAAGCAGCAGATGCAGGCGCAAGCAAACACGCATGGCAAGTGAAATAAGAGTTTTCACTTGGCACCACATCCTGCGCCTGCACATGCTTTCTTTTCTGGGCTGAGCTTCCCGCAACGTGCAGGCTGCACAAGCTACAGCCCGCACGCTGCGCAGCCTCAAGCTGCAGGCTACGCAGCTTATAGACTTATAGAGCTTGCGCAAGCTGCAGCCTGCAAGCTGCGCAGGCTCAGGCCGCAGGCTGCCCAGCCAGAGCCTGCGCAGGCTGCAGCCTGCAGGCTGCGCAGCTTCAAGCTTCAAGCTCCACCTTCGACCCTGCGCAGGCTGCACCCCACAGGCTGCGCAGCCTCAAGGCTGCGCATCTATAGCCTGCGCAGACTCCAGCCCGTGGGCTGCGCAGCCTCAAGCTGCAGGCTGCGCAGCCCAGAGCCTGCGCAAACTACAGCCTCCAGGCTGCACAGCCTCAAGCTACACGCTGCGCTAGAGCCTGAGCAGGCTGCAGCTTGCAGGCTGCGCAGCCTCGAGCTGCAGGCCTGCGCATTTTCGAGCCTGCGCAAGCTGCAGCCGGCTGCGAAGCCCAACCCTGCGCAGTCTACAAGTACAGCCTGCAGGCTGCATAGCCTCAAGCTGCAGGCTGCGCAGGCCTGCGCAGCCTCAAGCTGCAGGCTGCGCGTCTTAGAGCCTGCACAGACTGCAGCCTGCAGGCTGCGCAGCCTCAAGCTGCAGGCTGCGCAGCCCAGAGCCTGCGCAAGCTACAAGTATACAGTCTGCAGGCTGCACAGCCTCAAGCTGCAGGCTGCGAAACTTCAAACTGCAGCCCGGAGCCTGCGCAAGCTACAGCGCGCACGCTGCGCAGCCTCAGACTGCAGGCTGCGCAGCTTAGAGCCTGCGCAAGCTACAGCCTGCAGGCTGCGCAGCCTCAAGCTGCAGGCTGCGCATCGTGGAGCCTGCGCAGCCTCAAGCTGCAGGCTGCGCAGCCTCAAGCTGGCTGCAGCCTGCAGGCTTCGCAGTTTCAAGCTGCAAGCTGCGCAGCCCAGAGCCTGCGCAAGCTACAGCCTGCACGCTGCGCAGCCTCAATCTGCAGGCTGCACATCTTGGAGGCTGTAGCTTGCGCAGGCTCCTGGCTGCGCAGCCTGCAGCTTGAGGCTGCGCAGCCTGCAGGCACAGCCTGGGCCAGCAGATAAAGTCTGCACAGCCTCTAAGACGCGCAGCCTGCTGCGCAGCCTGCAGGAGCAGTCTTCAGCAAGCTGCGCAGCCTGCAGGCTGCAGTTTGCGCAGGCTGCAGGCTGCGCAGCCTCAAGCTACACGCTGCGCATCTTAGAGCCTGAGCAGGCTGCAGCTTGCAGGCTGCGCAGCCTCTAGCTGCAGGCCTGCGCATTTTCGAGCCTGCGCAAGCTGCAGCCGGCTGCGAAGCCCAACCCTGCGCAGTCAGGCTGCGCAGCCTTAGAGCCTGCACAGACTGCAGCCTGCAGGCTGCGGAGCCTCAAGCTGCAGGCTGCGGAGCGACCTGTGCAAGCCACAGCTTGCAGCGTGAAGCTGCTAAGCCGGGCAGGCTGGGCTGCGCAGCCTAGAGCCTGCGCAAGTAACAGCCTGCGGGCTGCGCAGCCTCGAGCCAGTCCGCAGGCTGCGCCAGAGCCAAAAACCGGGAGAAACCGGTGACAACCTGTAGAAACCGGTAAAAACCGGGAGAGACTGGTGAAAACCGGTAGAAACCGGTAAAAACCGGGAGAGACCGGTAGAAACCGGTAAAAACCGGGAGAGACCGGTGAAAACCGTAAAAAGCCAGGAGAGCAGCTGCAGACTGACAATGCGCAGGCTCTTGCAGCTTGAGGCTGACAGGCTGCGCAACCGCCAGTCTGCAGGCTGTAGCTTGCGTAGCCAAAAGCCTGCGCACGCTACACCCGGCAAGATGCGTAGCCCACAGCCTGCGAAACTGCAGGCTGCGCAGCCTATCTGCAGGCTGCACAAGCTACAGCCCGCACGCTGCGCAGCCTCACGCTGCAGGCTACGCAGCTTATAGGCTTATAGAGCTTGCGCAAGCTGCAGCCTGCAAGCTGCGCAGGCTCAGGCTGCAGGCTGCCCAGCCAGAGCCTGCACAGGCTGCAGCCTGCAGGCTGCGCAGCTTCATTCTTCAAGCTCCACCTTCGACCCTGCGCAGGCTGCAGCCCACAGGCTGCGCAGCCTCAAGGCTGCGCATCTATATCCTTGGCTCAGCCCTTCTCGTTTTTGCTTGCAATATTTCAGCAAACAGCGGGGAAATTATGGTACTTGCGCCGGATGCTTGATGAAGGGGTCAAGGGCAGGCTCCAAGACGCGCAAGCCTGCAGCCTGCAGCCTGCAGCCTGCAGCCTGTGCAGGCTCGGGGGCCTGCAGTCTGCAGCTTGAGGCTAGCCTGCAGGCTGTAGCTTGCGAAGGCTCGGGGCTCAGCCTGCAGCTTGAGGCTGCGCAGCCTGAGGTTGGTCTGCAGCTTGAGGCTGCGCAGCCTGCAGGCTGTATAGCTTGCGCAGGCTCTGGGCCGCGCTGCCCTGCAGCTTGAGGCTGCAGAGCCTGTGCAAGCTTTACAGCCTGCAGGCGCAGCCTGCAGGCTGTAGCTTGCGGACCGCAGCCTGTGGCTTGAGGCTGCGCAGCCTGCAGGCTGCAGCCTGCCCAGGCTGTAAGATGCGCAGCCTGCAGGTTGCGTGCGCAGGCTCTAAGATGCGCAGCTTGCAGCTTGAGGCTGAGCTTGCGCAGGCTCTGGGCTGCGCGGCCTGCAGGCTGTGGCTTGCTCGGGCTGCGCGCGCAGCCTGCAGGCTTGCGCAGCCTGCAGGCTGTAGCTTGCGCAGGCTGTAGCTTGCGCAGGCTCTGGGCTGTTAACCTGCACCTTGAGGCTGCAGACTGGGCAGCAGCTTGAGGCTGCGCAGCCTGCAGGCCGCAGGCTGCCAGGCTGCAGCTTGCACGGGCTCTTGTAGATGGGCACCCTGCAGCTTTCACATTTTGGAGCTCGAGGCTGCGCAGCCTGCAGGCTGCAGCCGCGAAGGCTCTAAGATGCGCAGCCTGCGGGCTGCAGCTTGCGCAGCTCCCAGATGCGCAGCCTGCAGCTTGAGGCTGTGCAGCCTGCAGGCTGTACCCTGCGCAGGCTCTGGCTTGCGCCGCCTGTAGCTTGCGCATGCTAAGCTGCACAACCTGCAGCTTGTGGCTGCAGCGTGTGCAGGCTCTAAGATGCGCAGCTTGCAGCTCGAGGCCGCGCAGCCTGCAGCCTGCATCTTGCGTAGGCTCTGAGACGCGCCTGCAGCCTGAAGGCTGCAGCCTGCGCAGGCTCCAAGTTGGCAGTTTAGAAGCTTGAGGCTGCGCAGCCTGCAGGCTGTAGTTTGCGCAGGCTCTGGGCTGCGCAGCCTGCAGCTTGAGGCTGCGCAGCCTATGGGCTGCAGTCTGCGCCAAGAAAGACGCTTTGCACACACACACACACACACACACACACAACTACAGTAGCGATCTTTCCACGCAATGTGATGCAATGTTCGATCGCCAGCTGCGGGAGTGGACTTTTCGAAGCACTGTCATGAGCATCAACATTGCAGGTGCAATTTGCAGTCAAAAGTTCGCTATTCAAGCTGTGGCTGCCAACTATAGAGCATACATATTTTGTTGGGGGTTATTCCTGTGGGGAAGGGATTATAGGACCTAGTGCAATGCGTGTGAGGGTGGCATCCTTGTTTGCGAGGGCCCATGGTTGTCCGAAGAAGCGCTAAATGATAGTACCCCCATCACATGCAGGCATGTATGTTTCAGCTTGTGTTCAATGTGTTTTTTTCTCGTTTCAATGTTCTGTTTGTTTGTTTTTTGGTGTGTTTGCTGCCGTGTTTTATGTTGTGCGGGTTTTTTTTTTCCGGTTTTTTGCTGTTTCTTCCGGTTTTTCTCTGTTTTCTCCTGTTTTCTCCGGAGGGATTCTAGGTACCCATAGCAAAGGGCCACACGAAGCATTTGGTGACTCTCATGCACAACCTGAATCACGGGATCGGGTCACAAATGCAGCCCACACCCCATACGATTGAGTAAACATTGGTCATTGGCCACATGCCACACATCGCCATGAGGAACATTGCTTTTCTTCACAACAGAAGTTTGCTTCAGGTTGCAGGCAATGTAATCTTTACTAGGCATGGCCGATAAGTCCTTGTCCATCCAACTACGAGCTTGGGCAAAATACTATAGCTTACGAATCCCAAAGGGACCTTCCTAACGCTTCACGCTCAACATCCACTCATCAGCCGAGAGGCGGTAGGGCCTCGCTTGTTAGCAATCACCTCGGATGTGCCGGCTGCATCTGGTGACATGATGACACGTGTCTGTTGTTGCAGCTTTGTTCGCGCTTCATGCACAGGCCTGTCTCCGAAAATGAATCTCCAAACGTCTGGAGGGCTTGATGCTATGTGCGTCCTTCATCTGCCCTCACAAAGCTGTAACACGGAACCTGTCGACATGATACTAGTATTGAACTGCGACAGGGAAACCGGCCACGGCGAACTGGCCGAGTGAGAACCAGGGGGTTCCCCACATCTGTACCTATCTCCTCTGTGGGATGGTGCTTGGGGAGGGCTTCCAGCGGGCAGCTCTCATCCCCGCCGAAGCCCATTTCGGCTGATTTCTGCAGCTTAGAGATCCCCAAGTGACCCTTCAAGGTTTCTAAAAGCCTCACGGAGTATCCTTTCAATTCCCAGGTGGAATGTGTGGAATGTGTCAAAAGGGGGCCCCTCAAATGGTTTCCCCTTTTCCTTCCCGAAGAAGGTTGAAAAAGAAACACAGCCAAACGCACACCCCGGGCCTGCACCGTGGGCCGCGTCTTGTAAGGCTGCAAGCCATCAGCCAGCTGCAAAATGCCTCGTTTTTCGGTGAAATCCAAAGGTCCCTTTGGATTGAAGGGAACTATGTCTACCAGTAAGGGAATGTTGCTGGCCCCATCCTTTCCTTTTCCGTCAAAGTCAGGGTAAGAAACAATCGAAATCGGCTCCCAGGGAGGCGTACGTAGACTAGGAATGAACTGAAAGGGGATCTAAGAAAACCACAAGAAATGGCTCATTAAAAAACACCCCTCATTCCCAGCTAAAAGCCAGCTAGCAGGGCCAAAACCTTGAAACTAGAAGTTCAATGTTGTCTTTGCCCTTTCAGGATTCCTCAACTTTTGCCACAACCAAACATAATATGTTGTCCGGTCCATATTCAGTGAGCCTTGTTCAGTGAGCCTTGAAGGCAACGTAAGTTCAAAGGAGACCCCCCTGGTTTGCATGCAACCACTCAGGTGTGTGTCTGTGTGTGAGTTCACAGTGAGGTGAGGTGAGGTGTGTTGAGGTGAGGTGAGAGTGAGAGTGTGAAAGTGTGCGAGCGAGCGAGCGAGCGAGGGAGGGAGGGAGGGAGTGAGTGGGTGGGTGGGTGGGTGGGTGGGTGGGTGGGTTGGTGGGTGCGCGCACGCGCGCGTGTGAGTGAGTGGGTGGGTGAGTGCGAGTGAGAGTGAGAGTGAGAGTGAGGGTGAGAGTGAGAGTGGGAGTGAGAGAGTAAGTGTGAGTGTGAGAGTGTGAGAGTGACGGTGATAATAAGAGTGAGAGAGTGAGTGGAGTGTGAGGGTGAGTGAGAGTGACACTGTGAAAGTGTGCGAGTGAGTGAGTGAGTGCGCGAGCGAGCGAGCGAGCGAGCGAGAGTGAGAGTGAGAGTGAGAGTGAGAGAGAGAAAGAGAGTGAGAGTGAGAGTGAGCGTGAGCGTGAGAGAGTAAGTGTGAGTGTGAGTGTGCGTGAGAGTGAGTGTGTGAGTGTCAGAGTGTGAGAGTGTGGGAGTGAGAGAGAGAGAGAGAAAGTGAGTGAGTGAGTGAGTGAGTGAGTGAGTGAGTGAGTGAGTGGGTGGGTGAGTGGGTGAGTGAGTGAGTGAGTGAGTGAGTGAGTGAGTGAGTGAGTGAGTGAGTGAGTGAGTGAGTGAGTGAGTGAGTGAGTGAGTGACTCAGTGAGTCAGTCAGTGAGTGACGGAGTGACTGAGTGAGTGAGTGAGTGAGTGAGTGAGTGAGTCAGTGAGTCAGTGAGTCAGTGATTCAGTAACTGAGTGAGAGTGAGTGAGTGAGAGTGAGAGAGAGAGTGAGAGTGAGTGAGAGTGAGTGAGTGAGAGAGTGTGAGTGAGTGTGAGTGTGAGTCAGTGAGTCAGTCAGTGAGTGAGTGAGAGTGAGTCAGTGAGTCAGTGAGTCAGAGTGAGTGAGTGAGTGAGTGAGTGAGTGAGTGAGTGAGTGAGTGAGTGAGTGAGTGAGTGAGTGAGTGAGTGAGTGAGTGAGTGAGTGAGTGAGTGAGTGAGTGAGTGAGTGAGTGAGTGAGTGAGTGAGTGAGTGAGTGAGTAGTGAGTGTGAGCGAGCGAGCGAGCGAGCGAGCGAGCGTGCAAGCGAGTGAGTTGATGGGTGAGTGAGTTAGTGAGTGAGTGAGTGAGGGAGCGAGCGCGCGAGCGAGTGAGTGAGAGTGGTGTTGGGAGCCCTGGATGAATCCGAACTTGTACTCTAGAACGGAGGCATTCCCCCCACAACAAGGATAGGGTAACCACAACTTTGTGCCATTGCTGGCAGCAATCGCGCCCTGCTTGTTGCGCGCAAAATCCATACGCGCGAAAATCAATGCCTAATGCCAGCGCTGATTGGACAACAACCCCAAGATCAACCAGCAAGCTAGCTACGGCTCGAATCCAGCCCTGCTCTCCCAAGCTGCAAGGGCTTCTGTGACGACCTTACTGAAGCATTTTTACACAAATGGCAGACTCGTGGTTATCCAACATTGCCTGGAGTGCGAACCATGTTTTCAATGCCGGAGCCCATTGCTGTCAACCACCCAAATCTGCCCTGGTAGTTCCGAGAAAAAGAAGAAGACACAAAACAAACATCTAGCCCAAACAGCGCCCGCAAAAGGTAGTCTGAAATGTCCCCAGGTGTCCCTTGGGTGTGAAAGCGTGTATAAATGTCTTCTTAGCATGTGACATGATCACTCCAAACCAGCCTGACCACACCGCGCCTTTTCCATCGCTCGAGTTCCCCGAGGACGTGAAAACTCGATGAAACCACCTAGGACCTATACGCTTTGCCACGGAGCTTTGCCGCGGGGAATATTTGGATTGTATGAGCCGGGCGGGATGAGCCGCAAGCCCTTTCAAAACGAACCTGGGCTCCAAAAAATCAAAGGGAAACACTGAGAGTTGCTTTGCAAACTGATGCAATTGTCAAACGGGCAAACGCATTGTTCCTGCACTATGGGCGCATGTTTGGGTCGGACCTGCCACACATCCCAATCAACATTGTGGCTCATCTACTGCATGTAGCAAAAAAACAACACATGCCTGCGGTATGCCTTCAAGAAAACTGCAGGCATGATCTTCGATTCTTCGATGAGATCTTGGCAGGGCTACTATACCTACATTCCCAAACGCTTCTGGCTCAATCATGCTTGATCTGGGAGCTCGGAAAGTCAGCTTGAACCGAAACCAAGGCTCTGAATTGGGGGGACGGTGGAACCCAAGCAAAAGGGCCAGTTCATCAAAGCGTAGCGTTCGAGGTTGGAAGAATCTTGCACTGTCTGCTGTTGCAGTGCGGAACCAGTCCAAAGTACTCCGCCATGTCCCAGTTCATTGCATCCTGGCGAGCCACCAGGACTATTCGCATGGAAATAACCAGGCCCCCCCGGAAAGGAATAGGTTTGCCGCCTTTTAATGACACACCTAATATATCCTCATATGCTGGGCATGTATTTTTCTAGGACCCGTTTTTGGATTCAGTTTTCAGCAAAACCCACGAACCCGCCCTTCAGGAAGAGGGTCCTAGCTTTGACACATTCCCTTGAAAGTGCAGCAAGAAGGTGTTCAAATGTGTTCAGAATGCAGGGCTGGCAACCTGATCAGTTTCTGTCAGCCAATTGGATCAGTTCCAAAGGTTGGGAAAGCATTACGCTGAAGCCACTTGGGTGTCAAAATAAGGGACCCCACAAAAGGGGTGGTTTCACTTTGGCTTCCAATTAAAGCACGCCCAAAAAAGGTCCCCTCCACATCTTGGGTCGTCCAAGTGGTCACAGGAGCTGGCGCATCAGAACCTAGCGCTTCGTACCTCAAGAGGTCGGAAAAACGAAAGCCAATACCAGAACCCTACGACTGCCTTTTCCCATGTCCAAAACCCCAAGTGCAGTCCAAACAAACGGTTTTGGGACGTGCTCAAAAATCATATATATATATATACGTTGATACATATACAGTACGTGTGCGTACACATGCATGAGTTATCGCTCATGTATCAGCTTGAGCCCATTTCTTCCCAGAATCTCAAAGCCTAAAGTAGGTAGAGCTCCATATGCCTTTGCATGCCAGATTCCACTAGAATAAGTAGCCGGGAATTTCCATGCTACACAAGACTGAAAGTAGATGGCACAATTCCCTTGTGTTGGTAGGGGCATGATAACTTGGACCTGCCATCTACCCATCTATGGTGGATTTCCTTGGCTACCTACTGTGAAGCAAAATGAAATCGCTGGGATAAACCTCTTCGCCAGGCGAATCGCATCGCTCAGTTCATCGGTTTCTCAAAAAAGAGAAGCCGTTGGTTGGTGTTTGACAATTTGAAAGGAGACAAAAAAGAAAAACAACTAGCTTTTAAGGGTCCTCTTGAGCAAGTGTCACCAGGGCAAAGGGCGGCTCCCAGAAGTTCATCTACGAATCACTTTGAAGGGGCCGAAGCTTGTTTGATTCAAAATGACCCTCCCAAGTGGGTACACACAACTGTCCGATGTATTTCTGATGTCCAACGAGTCCCAAAGTAGAATTCAGACCCTCCAGTGGATCCCAACTAACAGTAGGCAACGGATCATGTTCCTCTCAAAGGGTGATTTCCTTGGTTCCTCGCTGGGGTCTGTGAAAATAGGGGACCAGTTGTTGGTGGTTGTTCCTTTGGTTTGCCAAAACATATGCAGAACATAATAACCTCAAAAACACCCACAAACGCACACTCGGACTCAGGAAAACAAAAACACACCCCGCCCGCATGGTGAAGTAGAAGGCGTGCTGCACGGGAGCCTCAAGTCGCTGGCTGGCAAAGCGGGCTTTGCCGCGCTCTAGCCCTCTCCAAGCCGTGGATCAACCCAGATACCTGCATAAAACAGTGGAGCGACTCGGAAAAAAACAAGAAGGACGATGGCATGCCTACAGGAGCAACTGGGATCAAGTGTGCGGCACACGCTCCACATGGGTCTTGGGAACTGGGATGCGGTTCTGTGTGGGGAATGAGGGAAAGGCATGCCCTGCAAAGAGTGAGTGAAAGTGGGAATGTCTTTTGGTTGTGCTTCACGGGAAGCCAGGGAACCTGCAAACCCGGCTGATTCTTTGATCCTCGACGCATAGAAACTTCAGAGATTGCCAAACTGCAACTCTTCGCTTCTAAGTTTGCTGGGTGTGTAGATTCTTGAATTTCTGTTTCTCTTGTCGAGCTGTCGATTCTTCGGTTCATGCGACATCGGCTTGCCCAGTGGATCTCAACGTCCACTACGATAGGTAAACATTTTCTTTGGCATTTGAAAAGTGGTTCTGTGTGCCATGGTGAAAACTGCTTGTTATGTGTCATTGTCATGGTTCCCCTGCTAACATGAATACTCACAGTGGTTGTGTAAATCTCGATTGCGGGGTCCGTAGCTGGACTAACGCAAAGTATTCGGATCTTTGACCATGGCACATGTCATGGGTTTGTCAAAAGCAGGGCCGCCCACTTTTTGGCATCCCGTTCTTTTTTCACTCGGCACAAGGCAGCAGGATCGAACAGGAATAGACTTTTGACAACCCCCTCCCATTCATGGGTTTGTCCTTTTTGACGCTACTTTTGGGTGGTTCAAGCGGAAGCAAAAAAATAAAAATAAAATCGGGGGGGTCCTCCATGTTCACATGTGGTTCAAAAACGGGAAGTAAGCGGAACAGCCACCATTTTGGTGGGGTCCCCCGCTGTAAGCCACACACCGAGGATATGGACTCCATCTAAGGCTCCGGCCATACCCTCGCCCAGCTCCAAGTCCCAAGCCAGAAAGTTCCGGTAATACCTCGCGCGGAGTTCAACGCGAACAACAAGTATCACGTCTTCGGTGGGTTGGCCAAAAGACGCACAAGCTGCTTGAGTTTTTGTAGTACTATGTATATATATATATATACATATATATATATATACATATGTAGGCTTGTCCAACCCCTAGAAGCCATATCTGAAGGATGTTTGCCTGCCCGCCAGGTGACGTCCCTTCTCTGGCGACGCAAGCAAAACTGATGTTTCACGGAGCCTGGAACGCGCAGCCTATGAAGGTTGTCCGCGCAAACCTCGGCATTAGCGAGAAGGCTATTGCCAGTGGATACAGATGGCGTGGTCTTCTGAAGACGTGGGTGCTTCGCAAGCAAGCAGGCATACAGAACGGTGGCGACTACGAGGATTGCGAGGCGGACGAGGCAGTCTTCTGGACCGAGTACGTGGGTCTGAAAACCAGAGGTCAGCGTGCGTCCCTGGTGCTTGACAAAGGAGACACAGCAAAGACTCTGAGCAAAAGAGCAGCGCCTGTGAGACTGGGCTGTGCCTCCTCCGCTGAATGTTGAGTGGAAGCAGATTGCCAAGTACGTCAAGGACAAAACGATCTTGCATGTGGATCGTGCTGTTTGCGACGACGCCAAGCCAAACGGAGTGGAGATCAGCAAAGACTCAGTCAACCACAGCTGCCGCAACGGGGGGCCTTACTTCGTGAAGAGGCGGCGCACAAGCACTTAAAGGGCCAGCCCGTGGGAAAGCACAAGAAAAGCACTGTGGCGGGGACGCAAAGCTTGGAGGCTTGGATGGCTGTCAAAAAATCTGCGCGGGGTGAAAATCCACCTACCATAGGCCTGTTGATGAGCGAACAAGCGAATTCGATGCCTACCGAAGCGCACCTCAACCTTTCCAGTGAAATGCTGGGCCTTCCGGACTGCGAGCATTTGGCAGCACAGCCCTGCCTCTCGAAGGCATCGCGACTGGAGAACCTCGGCGACGGCCAAAGGAATAGGGTGCAGCATGCAATCCATGGCGTCTCACATGTAAACCAGCCATCCTTGGAGGTCATGTTTGGAAACATGGGTCCTGAAATGAGGCACCAGAATGGCCAACCTGGCTTGCTTTTAAGTAACCCCGAACAAAAAGTCACTGTACCATGAACATCACCCAGATGACCCCTCATGGCTCCCTCAGGCAGCCATCGGCTCGGGCTTCGTTGCAACGAGCCACCCTCGGCAGCGAGACATCACCTCGGAATCGGATTCTTTTGGCCGAGGTTGGGGGAATGCGAGCCCCCAGGCTACAGCTCTTCCCCCGTTCCCCCCCACCAAACATAGAGTTCGTCCTTCTGAATGGTCTGGTACATACTAAATGAACCTTGGAATATGTAAAAACAAAAAGACCCCAAGAGATCCAAGAAGCGGGTTTCACTTTGTCCCGGCATGGGCAACCAGGAAATTGGGTGGTTCCTTTAGGTTGCCCTTCAAAACAACCCAAAAAGTGGAATCCCAGCCGTGTTCAGAACCCTGGGGCCCCCACCGTTCTCGACCGGATTGTCATTAAATGAATCGTTCCAACTTCAAATGAGAATTGCGAACACGCACCTGTTTCAGACGTGGATGTTTCGCTAACATCAAGGGCAATGACCACCAAAACTTTCATCGGGTTCTATCTACAGCCTCCCTTCAGCAAGACAACTCAAAACACAGCTGGCTCAAAGGCAGGATGCGACAAGGTTGACCTTTAAAGACCTGCATCCCTAGCTATGGTTTGAGGTGTCCACACGCTGCTTGAAGCAAAGGAGTCACACAAACGTCCTTCCGGTTTCTTGACAGTCTAAGAAGCCCTGCCCAACAATCACTATCATATTGTCGGCAACCATTTTATGTGTCGCGCAAGATATATGATCCCAGCAGATTCGGTTGGCAAAACCGTGCTGTGGAGACCGACGGATATTCCGTGAATGACGGCTCTAAGGGGTTGCCTAGGAAACCATGCGAAGCACAAGCTTCTCTCTGCAACTTTTTCGGGCTTCACAGCCGGAAAAGGAACACATGCAACTTTTAATCGTAGGGCGCCCCTCAAAATCAATGCACTCACACATGACCCTGGCACGTCAAATGCTGCAAAACAGGCAGGACAGCAGGTGATGTTCCATGAACATGAGCAAGCAGCACTTGTTGGCTGAACTCACCGCGAAGGAAGGCAAAGCAACATAAGCCAAATTGTGCTACAGGGACCACCTGGCGGTCAGCTCAACAAAACTGACAGCGCGTTCAAGTCATCCCTACCCCCTTCAGGTTCGGGGAAAAGGTTCTGTACGGAAAAACAAGCCGTCAAGAAGACGTTGGTCAAACGGAATTAATTGCCCTCGTCGCCCTGCAAAGAGTTCTCTGGCAACCCTGTAAGTACGCAGATATGTTCCCTAAAAAAACTAATTCATAAATCCATCCTGGGTGCCTTTTGGGGGCTGCTTTCCAGAACAACCAACTGCAACAAGGACCGCTATGAACCTTTTTCATGGAGCACCAATCCAATCCCTTTGCATCGCCATGATGCGAACAGGGCAGGCTTCAAAGACCCTGTCGGGTAGAGAAGTGGAGAAATGGCTCCCGGAAAAGGAAAACGCGGTTCCTTGTGGCTTGGTGATGTTGACGCCCCCTGGCAGCGGGTTCCCCGGCAGTATGGATGGTGGAGGCTTTAGGCCAGGACCACCCGGTCTCGCCTCAGTCGGAGTTGGGAGCCACGTTTTGGAGGCTTTGAATCTTTGAAAGGGGAACGAAAAGGAACACAGTCAGTTTCGGGCTTCCCTGTTGTAGGGCCGCACCCACAGTGTGACTCCAAGGAAAAGGGACCTTCTGGTCCCTTGAAAGTCAATGAAAATCCCTTGAAAACTGTCTTTCCGACAGGCGACGTTTGATCCACAACAATTGGAAAGCGAAATCGAGCTGGAGCCCTGTCGATCCCTGTTGGAGGTGATGTTCGAAGCACCCCGCAAGGAACAAAAAATGGACCCCTGAAGTTTCGGGGCAAATCAAACAGGAAGATAGTAATTATATAAACTGGCTGCACTCAACTCAGTCTTGAGAGCGGAGCCAATCCACGTGATGTCATCGGGCTTGCCGGTGACCTGCCATTTCCCACCGGGGCAACCGGCAACTTCCCCTCTCTTTCGAGGGATTCCTTCCCGGGGAAAACCGATGGCTGGAAAGAACCATGGATAAACAGGGGAATCAACGCCTGGGCCGTGGTCATGGTTCGCACAAGCATGCAAGACAAACAAAACCGAAAAGGAAAACACGTTGCAGACACACGTGCGCACACACACACAGACACGGACAGACGCAAACAGCAACACACACACACACCCAGACACGCCTACTCACTCATGCAGTCACTGAATCACTGACTCACTGACTCGTAGACTCGCTCGCTTGCTCCCTCGCTCCCTCACACCCTGACTCACTCAACACACACACACACACCCACACACAGACCCACACCCACAAAGACTCACACCCACAGAGACCCGCACACAGAACCCAAAATCACAGAAAACGTAAAAGCAAAACAAACACAAGAAAGAAACAAACAACAATCAAAAACCAAAACACGAGACACATACACAAACACACAAACAAACAAACCAAACCAACCAACCAACCAACCAAACAAACAAACAAACAAACAAACAAACAAACAAACAAGCAATGAAGCAAGCAATCAAGAGCAAATCGAAACACACACACACACACACACACACACACACCGACACAAAGAGACAGACACCCAGCCAGACACACAAACACACACACACACAGACACGCACAGAGACCCACGCACAGAGACCCACGCAGAGACACACACACACACACACGCTCGCCTTCCCGCCCATTCGCCAGCCCGCACCTCATTCACATGCGCAGCCGGCACGCACATTGCACAAAGGCAGACTCAGACGCGGACGAACCTGCAGACACAGACGCAGAGACCGACACAGGCAGAGAGACGGACGCAGAAACCGACTTAACCACGAGAACACACAAGCAGACAGGCCCAGTAAAACACATATTCTTGAAAGTATCAGAGAAAGATATAGAAAGTAGCAGTGGCAAAAGTATTGGCAGTAGTTTTGTAGCAACAACACATCTCACTCGTTCTTGCGCTTGAGGGAGTCTTTGTTGGGTGCGAAATGCGGATGAGGAGGGTCCTTCCGGCAAACCTTGTGGGTGCCTTTGCTGTCTTGGTGTGAGCCAGGTAAAAAGCGCTGTCTTCGATCCGGGGGGTTGAAGGCCTCGCAAAAGAGCGAAGAAAAGGAACCACCCATGCCCATGCCCCGTCTAAACAGGTGGCAGCCTTTATTGACTCACCCTCCATGTGGAACGAGGAGGCGCCAAAATGAAACACATCAAAGTCCACAAGGATCTCAACCCCGGGGCCGGAATGGCGACCGAAACGGTGATGGCGCCTTGGCGGTTCGTTTCCGGAAGTCCCTCAGCACGCTGGTCATCATCCCCTTCTCTTCGAAGCTGCTCGCCTCGACTACGACATCCCATCCGCGGATTTCAAGAGGGAGGGGGCACCGGAAAGTTGCCTAAGCCAGCGGCCAACTCTATCTGGACCCTCAAACTACGGATTCATATGGGAAATCACAGTAATTGTGTAGCAAACTCCCGTTTTAAGAGCAGGCACACTCTACCCCTTTCCAAGGATTTCAGTTGAACTAACAAGTAGGCCAAGATGTCTCTCCGAGTTGCCTTGAGGTTGTCACAGCTGATTTTTCAGGAAAAAGAGCTGGCCCTTGGGTTGGTGTGAATGCACCTTGCAATTGATGTACCTCTGCCCTAGTGGCTGTAAGATATCACCCAACCCGTCGAGCTGAAAAACGAGCTATTAGGCACGTTGGGATGCACTCCGTACTTCACTGAAGATTCACCGAAGGACCACCCAAAAACAAATGCTGACCCAAAAGGATAATCCAGGTTGCTTTCGTGTTTAAACTTGTGTCCAAACGAGCGACCAGAATTCACCAGGCGAAAACAGCAAAAGCAGCTCTTCAGTGCGCGTCACAGTGAAGTCCAAAGGAAACCGCTCGACTGTCGGCGCACAATTCTCAAACAATGCACCCGGTCATTGGAGCCAC
The DNA here is from genome assembly GCA_963377175.1 of Effrenium voratum. Classification (NCBI taxonomy): domain Eukaryota; class Dinophyceae; order Suessiales; family Symbiodiniaceae; genus Effrenium; species Effrenium voratum. Next base: position 663,355 of record CAUJNA010002269.1, on the reverse strand, counting down.
GGCATCACAGCAAAGCAATCCGCAACGCGAATCTGTAGATGGGATAAGGCACATGTAGATCAGCTTTTGATCCCCCCCTCCCCTTAGGGGACCCCCTAAACAAACACGGGCACATGCCAAAACACCCAAACCTACGCAAGCACACACACACAGTGGTTGCAAATGAGACACCCATCTTTACAATTCAGCCTGAAACCGATGACGATGAAGTGATAAGCAACACACGGCAATGAACATACCAACACTGGGAAGTGATTTGGGTGACTGGTTGTTTGATTCAATTGCTAATGGCGAGGTTCACTACGGCTTCTTATTATCGGACACCTTTGCAGTGGGGATCTATTTTGGAATATGCGGCACGCCGGAGAAAACATAGGAAACAAACTTGACAACAGCAAGAATACAGTGCTAGCTGCACAGCAAGAGTTCGCAACGCATGAATCAAGAAGGCCCTGACTTCTATGGCACGAAAATTACAACCTACATGCGAACGTTGTTGGGATAGCAAATGGGTGTTTCTCACGGTTAGGGATTTCAAGCCATCACAAGGGGGGGGGAGTCGCATTTCGAGACATAATTCAATCAACGTGTAAGCAGCGGAGGCCCATCCAGGGAAGTTTTGGCAACATGAGAAAAGCGTGCGGGATCTCAAAATGATATTTGGGCCCCAGGCAGCTTCCATGACTTGACCTGGGCGAAGACAAGCTCTGTGACATGGTTGATCAAGGCCTACAACACCTGCAACATCTGCACTGATGGCACAGCGACTCAAACAAACCAGACGTAGGTTCTAAAAGGAATCTCTAGCAAGTAAGGGACCTCCAATCATGGAGTGATCTCGTTTTACTTTTGTGAGCTCGCTACAAATAGTGCCAACATTACAAAAATCATACCGACATGTTGCCGATTGCGTCTATTGCAACAAACAAGCAAACACCTTGGATGCTTTCGTTGTCTCGAATATACTTTGTTTGAATGTGCAAAGAATCCCAACTCCTAGTTGAAGCGTCGCAGCCTTGCCTTGACTCTTGCCCTGACCTCATGACGTGTCCTTCTCTTGTATCGCACAACCCCGTGGCGTACTCAGTCAAATGTACGGCGCAAAGGGACTGCTTATCGGTTGATGCCAAATGAAAATCAGAGGAATCACAACCATCCCCCTGAACCATGTCATTAAGGCAAATCCAACAAAAACTGAAGTGCTATATTGCTGGGTCTTGTCCAGGGGTCTACGGAGAAACCTTTGACACGGAAGCATCGACCCCGGTCCAGGACATTGGAGCGATGTCGGGGCGGCCCTCGCGCGTACCCAAGACACCATGCTTGCCGCACGTGCTAGGAACAGTTGCCTGACTTGCTTTCTGCAACAAGCAAGTGCCACATATCATGATTGTCTCGAGTCTCGACAAGTCCTTTTAACAGTGAATGTGTGTTTTCCTTTTGAACAATTGGCCAGCTGCCCCATATTTCCTCAGGGTTTGAGGAAGCCTGCAGTGTTATGCCCTTCAATTGATGTCACGGGAATCTCAGTGGCATAACGGGTGCGCCAAAACATGTCTAAAATTCTACCACCCTGGAGAAGCTTCTGCAATCCAATCCCAGTGACTCTAGTCGATAGAAAATTGTTTGGCCTCATTCTGAGGTTGAACATTTGTGCTGTGGAAACCAAACAACAAGGGTGGGATCCACTGATCAACTGATTGAATCTCTCTCTCTCTCTCTCGCTCTCTCTGTATCGGATGCAACAAAACCTGGCTCTGGACACTGGGCACAGCTCGGTAACTCTCTGATGTCGTCTCAGGGGGGAATGTATTCATCTTAGGAGATTCTTCTAACTATTTCATTCATCCGCGGCGCGACATGCTCTCTCATCGTGGAAGTCTACCTGCACGTTGGGATCGAAGTAGGGGTACAAATTCCTTAGCGAACAGTCTGTCCATCCCAGCGCTCCCACTGCGTGGCTGATGTTGGCATGCTTCTCATGAGTCTTTTGAATGGGTGTGTCTGAAATCAAATCTTCTAGTTGGAATAGATTGTTTCGACATCAAATGATCCATCGAACATGTACACGCCGCTTCACACCAAACATTGTATTGATTCTTGAATTGAACAAAAAAGCAAACCCATGGCCGAAACCAACTGGGTATGTGTCAAATAGGCGTCCCCCCAAAATGGTAGTTTCCATTTTGGCTTCCCTTTAAGCCAACCTTAAATGGGTAAGGTACTCTCTGAAAAGCACAGAAACACACACGCACACATCTCAACCGAGGATACTTAAACTCCAAAGGAGGCGCCCCACACTTGGTTGACGTTGGAAGGGGAGCAAAAAAAAACAAATTTTAGCAGCTAAGTGGGGATTTCCCACTAAACCACAATAAGCAAAAATGCGAAATGTTTCCCAACAACAACCATGCACACTCTTATGGGCTTCAGTCACATGCCCCGACCAACTTGGCAACTGTGGCAATGCTTGGTTGGCTGCCGTAAAAGCCAGGCTCGTGGGTGGTTAATGAACTTTAACTACATGTGGTTGGCTTGTCGTGTTGTGGAAAGAATATCTGCACCACTGTGCCTAAATATGTAATCGCGCATATGGATGCGCAACACAAGCCCACTGCTAGCAGGGCTCTCAAGCATCACTTCAAGCTAGAAATGGTCCGGCAAGCGATATGTGAATTATGTGGCTTTAAGAAGAACGTTGGGACACCTGCAGTATGGACTTAAGATTCCAAAGCGTCTGAACAAAGATCAAAGCGCAGGGTTTGGACGGACATTCTGGTGAACAACGTCACATATCAAGTTCAATTGGGGACCAGTCAACTCAAACCAAACCATTGGAGGTTCCCAAGTCATAGCCAAGCCTCATGGCCCAAGCCCATCCCCTGTGTCCCCCCTGTGAGTTCGTCTCAATGGTCTCCTTTCGGTGTTCTACGGTCCTGGGTCCCTGGGGAAAACATGTTGAGCGCAAACAAACTCATTCGCTTCAAAACTTGATCCGCTTGGCAAGGACAGAGTACAATCCCTTGCAACTGTTCACAAAGGCACACTGTTTATATATTGATCCCAAGCCAAAATTAAATGTAAAAATAACATTGATCTCTGCTGCTTTCATTCCTTACTCGGACATTGCCATTTTGAACAACGTTTGGGCTCGGCAAAAGGGGGATTTGGACGAGAATCGTAGCCGGGCCGCCCGCATTCATTTGTTTTTGTTTAATTAATTCGGGGAGGGGCATATTCATTTATTCAATATGTTATACATATATAGTTGTGACTTTGCTGCTTTTCCAAGCTCGTGAGTCTGTCCATGTTTGCCCATTTCTGCCCAGCAATGTCAGAAGCAGGGGACTGCAACTAGGCTGGAGCTGAGAACAAGGGCTTTGCCGTTTTTGGAGTCGATGCTCCACTAGTGTCCTGAAATTCAATCCTGTTCGATGCAACTCTTTGCTAACAAACGCAGAAACAGCTAAATCGTCAGTTTTTCCGCATAAGGGGAACAATGAGAGGCAAACTTGGTCCCGAATATGCAGAAAGAACAAACCTGCTGGCAGAACACGCTTTTCAGCATCATCTACACTCTAGGGAGCGACATCATACGGGTTTTGTGCGCTTGCACAACATTGCACACTTATATGCTTGACTCAGCTACACAAGTGCCATTGGGTAAGATTGAGGTAGACACCTGCTCTGGTTTGACATGTTTTTAGCATGACCGGCTCCCCCGATCAAACATACCGAGCTGACCCCTGGCTTCAAATCGGGACAACAAGATTTCCTTGAATCAAGCTGCTCATCCCAACTGTTTTGGGGAATTCAACCGCGCATCGTCTTTGGATTTAAAGAAACGGCGGCAGGAGGAAAGGGGGTGCCACAAACTCAGTATGGTCCAAGGTCCCACAACACTTTTGCTTCAGGAAGCCCCTTCCAGCCCTTTGAGACACGTGAAACAGTTGCCGGTTCCTTTCACACCGCCCAAGTCCCGAGTGGCCAAGTAAAGACCCAGCGGTGGCCAAACTCTGCAGTGACCGCGCGGAAGAAGTCGGCCACCTGTGCGAGAGTGTTGTTCTTAGGGAAGTTTGAAGGGTTTTGGAAATGAACCTAGGAATTTCAAGGAAACCACAAAGCATGCCCTTATAAGACAATCTGCGAAACTCAACAAGCTGCGGCGCAACAAGCCCTACTCGGTCAGCATGGACCTAGTTTTGCTGCCAGGCATGAACAGCCCAAGGAATATCCCAAGGAAGCTGCGCAGAACCCTCCTGGGCAAAAAGAGGAACACACGCCCCAGGGTCGCCCCAAATCAGGACAGGCTTAGAACCCATACATCTTTCGCTTTTTGGGAACAAGCATGACACAAACCGTTGACACAGCCACGCTCAAACATAACATTATGCTCTGAATGGCCATTTGGATGTATAACACAGCCGGTCTGCCATGTGCTTGCACTTCTTTTTGAAAGAGCCGGTGCTATGGAGAAGCGTTACTTGTATATTGTCTGGCTATTGCGCGGCAGTGCCCAATGCCATATCCTTCAAAGATACTGTATGCCGCAAATGGCTGGCTGCCGCCGCGATTGCTAAAGAATACACCATGTGGCAGCCTCCCGAAGAATGCGCACACACACACACACACATAAGGACAAACACATACAGCACGCATCCACATCGACATCGACATCCACACCCACACCCACCCAACCAGCCCACTCACCCACTCATCCACTCACGCACCCAATCATCAGCCCACCCAACAGACCCACCGGATCCAACCCAACCTAACCCACCCACGCACGCACCCACGTGCACACACACACACACAAATGGCGGCTTTTCGTTGGTGTCCGCCCCGACCAGAAGCCAAACCCCGCCCAGGCAATAGGACGAAGCGCCTGGACTTCCTTGGTGTTGATGAAGGGTTCGTCGGGGTTTCCACCCATGATGAATCCCCCCATGACAGTGGTCAGCGGCACTTTGGAGAAGCCATCCTTAGATCTGGACACTGGAGTTCTCTCTCTCTCTATATATATATATATACATGTGTACATACATATGTATGTCTATATGTATATGTGCACACATATATTTCTGTTTTTATGCATACATACATCACATATTATTCGTGTCTGTGGTGTGTATATATATATATATATTCGCATTTAGTGCCTGCATGCTCGCACAAATGAGACACTTAGTTTTGCCGGCATTGTAAATGAACACCAAGGAGAAAGTGCCGCTGTCTTGTACACACACACAGACATTCAGCTCTTGTTGCAAAGGCATTTGTCATGTTCGAAAAAGCAGCTTTTCACTTTCCTTAAAGGAAGCTAAATGATAAATATGGAGTGTCGGCTCCCACCGACGCATGCTGCTCTTACTGAGACTCCTTAATGCGTCAGGCTGCTCAGCACGAGCACTGCCATCTGTGGCCTTGTGGCCCGGCAGAAAACGAACCTTCATGGTCAAAGCGGTCACAAACGAAAGGCTGGCTTACTTATTGCCCTTTGACGACCAACCTTTGGGTTGGTGTGTAAAGGGAGACTAAAACACTATCAATCTTTGTAACTCCGCGTAGGTAACATACGCCAACATGTGACACATGAGGGTAAATGCAGGTAAATCTTGGTGGGGTGTCTTGGGTTCAGATTGTCCGCCGCTGTTTGGTTCTAAATGGAGCTATAAATCCAGTAAACCCTATTTAGCAGGTTTATCATCCCATTGGGTGTGGCTTTGAATTAGGGACCCTTTAGTGGACATTATTTACTTTTGTGTCCACCGACCATGTTTGAGGGGGTTCCCTATTATACACTCATAGCCCTCCCTTTGCTAACGTCCCTTGTAAAACAAATCAGCCGTGATATTCCAACTTTACAACCAGCAGGGGAAAACAAAACATACTCTTAAACAACTGGGAGTTTCTCAAGATGGTCCCCTGAAATGGCCGGCTTCCTGGTCTCCTTTTAAGTATGAAAAGGGGGTCACCCATTTGAGAAACAAATTGGACGAGACATCGATTTCTCTCGCCGCGCAGCCATCTTGTCCAGCTCCGACGCCCGCGCGCGGACCTTCCGCAGGAAGTAGCCCCCAACGAACATCCGGGACACGCCTCGCGTGCAAGGAATTTGCGTCGCCACGGGCAAAAAGGGGCAAAGGGCCGCAACACTTCTCACTTTCTGTGTGGATGGGCCAAAAACTGTCCAAACTTTCTATACATCACTAAACTGGTCTTGCAGAAAGGTGTAAAAGTCCAGGAACTCACTAATTAGAAGAAGGGGTGGATCAACAGTGCCAATTCCAGAAAGAGAAGGGAAAGCCAAGAAGTACTGACAAGATATATCCATCCCGTCCATGTGTGGCTGGAACTATGTTTACGTAGTATGCAACAAACCTCTGCCGCGGCTTTGTTTCACACCCTTGAAACAACTCTGCCATGTGTCATAAACCCAAAAAAACGACAACCAACCGTTCAAATTGAAAGCAACACTTGATGTCTAAGAGCCACTTTTTTAGTGTATAGGGATCCCGGGTTCAACGTCTAGCTTTTGGGGCTCCATTCCCATGATCCAGATTCAGCCACTAAACAGGGTTGCGCTAATCAGCCAGGAGTTGCTTCACATTGAAGCCTGCTACGGTCCTCGTCCAAATGCCCTCCCTTTCCGGTCAAAATTGTATTTTTGGCAAGTAAGGAGTTTAAGCAAATCGTCTGAGGCGCTTTCTTGGATGTATCTATCCACTTTAAGCCAAAACAAAAAATAATTTGAACGAAGAATTGTCAAACGACAAATTGCATCAACTTCATTTGGAGGAGCCCTCGGAGAGCCACCTACAACTGGAGTTGGGGCCGGTTGGAAACCAGGAAGTTTAGAGTTCTTTTGTATTGCTTGCCGAATTTTAGCCTAATGTTTAGAAGGTTAGGGCCTGAAAGAAATGATGTGTGCCAGCAGGGTGCAATGGTTCATAGGGGGAAGTGATTAAACACAAGCTCCAAAGAAAAACAAGCAAACGGGGAAGTAGTGGGCTTTCTCGACCCCTCCATCTGTCTGGGGCTTTCGCAAGCTGCGTCGGACTCGGCTTTCTGGTGAAGCAACTCCACCTGCACAGCCGGACTTTGGACTTGGGCATGTCGCAGAATGCGAAATGTCGAGTTTACCTCAAATTGCCCAACTTCAGGTTTCGGAAAAGGGGGTCCCCCGTTCAAGGGTGGCAGCCGCCAAGAACTAGACCACGGTTGGCCCGAAAGCAGAACATCGCAAGCGAGGTCGGCCCAACGCTGCATCCCTACACGAAGCATTTGTGAAGCAAGCGCGAGACAGCACCAGGCAAGGTGCTCTGCGCAAACTGGTCGGTGCAAGTTGGTCTGCGCAAGTTGCTCTACGCAAGTTGCGCTGTGCAAGTTGCTCTGCGCAAGTTGCTCCGCGCAAGTTGCTCCGGCAAGTTGGTCCCTGCAAGTGGCTCCCTGCAAGTTGCTCTGTGCAAATTGCGCTCCCTGCCAGTTGCTCTGTGCAAGCTGCTCTGTGCAAGTTGCTCTGTGCAAGTTGCTCTGCGTAAGTTGCTCTGCGCAAGTTGCTCTAGGCAAGGCGCTCTGCGCAAACTGGTCGGTGCAAGTTGGTCTGCGCAAGTTGCTCTGTGCAACTTGCTCTGCGCAACTTGCTCTGCGCAAGTTGCTCTAAAATGCAAGTTGCATCTTGCGACGCCCGCCCGCGGACCAGGGAGGAATCGAACCCGCGACCCGCCGGTTCCGGGAGCAGGCGCGCGAACCACGAGACAACTCCCGAGGACCATTTCGAACAACAAAAGTCGCAATTTGCACCTCGACCACGCCGATCCCCGCAGAGGGTTGCGCGAGCACCGCAGAAATCGCAAAAAACCTCAAATTTTTGCACCTCGACCACGCCGATCCCCGCAGAGGGTCGCGCGGGCATGTTGGAAATCGCAAAAAACCATGGGTTTTTGCACCTCGACCACGCCGATCCCCGCAGAGGGTCGCGCGGGCATGTTGGAAATCGCAAAAAACCATGGGTTTTTGCAGAGGGTCGCGCGCAGCACCGCAGAAATCGCAAAAAACCATGGGTTTTTGCACCTCGACCACGCCGATCCCCGCAGAGGGTCGATTTTCGTGTAGTGTCGTCGGCACTACCCCGCCGCCCTAAGAAGAGATTTTAACTCCTCGCAAGTCAACTTGCACTTGACTCCTTGCACTTGCAACTTGCACTCGACTCCTTGCACTTGCAACTTGCACTTGACTCCATGCACTTGCAACTTGCAATGACTCTCATGACTCCTTGCAATGACTCCTTGCAATGACTCCTTGCAATGACTCCTTGCAATGACTCCTTGCAATGACTCCTTGCAATGACTCCTTGCAATGACTCCTTGCAATGACTCCTTGCAATGACTCCTTGCAATGACTCCTTGCAATGACTCCTTGCAATGACTCCTTGCCATGACTCCTTCCTTATGACTCCTTGCAATGACTCCTTGCAATGACTCCTTGCAATGACTCCTTGCAATGACTCCTTGCAATGACTCCTTGCAATGACTCCTTGCAATGACTCCTTGCAATGACTCCTTGCAATGACTCCTTGCAATGACTCCTTGCAATGACTCCTTGCAATGACTCCTTGCAATGACTCCTTGCAATGACTCCTTGCAATGACTCCTTGCAATGACTGACCTTGCAATGAATGACTCCTTGCAATGACTCCTTGCAATGACTCCTTGCAATGACTCCTTGCAATGACTCCTTGCAATGACTCCTTGCAATGACTCCTTGCAATGACTTTCATGATGATGATTCCTTGCAATGACACCTTGTAATGACTCTCATGAGAACAACTCAAGTGAACCCAGCGGAAGAACCCTTCGCCATGCTTTCGGGAAAAAACGCATGAAGCCCGCAGAAACAAATGCACCTCGCTAGCTCTAGCCAAAGCCACACGGAAAGCCACGCAGGCCTGTCCGAAGGGTGGACTTCCTTGAACTTGGCCCAAAGCGCAATGCTTCCCCGTGAAAAAGGGATGGGGTTGTTCACCTGGACCTTCTGTGTACCAACGGGACCAAGCGGACGAATTTTAGTCGGGGGGAGACACACGCACAGAGCCTCCAGATTGGGTTTAGCATCATGGGATGCAAATGTAGAGCCCCCGCCAGTGCGCTTCGAAGACTGGAATTCAACCATGGTAAGACGTGCCCAATCCCAGTCTAAATGCTATAGCCAGGCTGTCCTTAGGCCCGATTTCCCTCAAAACGGATAAAACTCCGGGGTAAGAACCGCCTCGTTGCCGATGGCAAGGCCCATGGTGTAGTACCACCTAAGCGAGACGGGCAAAACTAGGGGCCGCGGCCCCGGGGCGACTGTTGTGAAACCATACCGGGGCTCACGGGCCAAACATAGCCTAAGGCCCCGGGGCAGTTCACCAGCGTGAGCAGGGATTTCTTTTTGGAAATGGGCGGATGCCAGGCAAAGGTGGCGGAGGCTATTTCCCCCACCTTTTCCGTTCGAAAAATTCATGATGCAAATGGAGACCTCCCTTTCCCAATTGATAGTAATTTCTTCTGATCTTCCCAGGTTCTCAACCAATCCAAATGTTAAAGCAATTCACAGATTGAAAGGGCTTTGTGTTGTCTTTATACTTGTCTACATTAGTGGCTGGTTGGGCTCCAATGAAAACTACACTTCATAGGTCATGTGAAGGCACAGACATCCCATCCCTGGTCAATGGGACTGGAAGGAATTCATGTTTCATCGATGATGGCAAGTTACTGTATAATACCCAAATGGAGATAACCACATCCCTAACTAAGGGCCTTTCGTTATGGATGAGCTCGTGTTAACCCCTGCTAACCTTGAACAAACGAGTTGGGTACGGAGCCGGTGCAAATCTTGGATGATCTTCCCAAGTCGGACCAATGGATCCACAAAAGTCTGAGACATATCCTTCCCACTTCTACCATGAAACAAATATCCGTTTCAGCAAGTAGACTTCTGAGTCCTAAACCAGTTGACCGATGTCCGCTGAACCCTCACTTGACGTCCATCACATCCAGACTCTGATGGGTGCCCCTGTGGTTTGGTCGGTTGCTCAAACAATTTGCACTCAACTCTGGTTCCAAGCCCCCAACCATTTTGGGGGCGATTTGGGGTATTGACAAAACATGCCCACCCCGGTCGGATGTTCGACTTCGACTAATTTAGGAACTAGGTTGTCATTGTCATAAGTGGGATAGGGGTTGCTTACCAATAGCCATTGGTTACAATGTGAACCCAATTAGTAGTTAAACCCCTTGTTTGGTCGGGAATCCAGATCACTTTTGCCGGGATCTGGACCCCCTCCATTGATACGCCTGGATACACGCAGGCTCTACTTCAATCTGGGCCAGACATTCATCTAGTGTGGATGAATGAAATTCTGCACCAAAAGGGATAGATGACACTATGACAGGGAGTCAACCACATACCAACTGGTGTTGTACTTATGTACTAGGCGTTTGGCTTTCGGCGAGATGTATCCAGCAACTGAGGCGCTGGCCCGATGTACTCCATTAGAGTCTTCACCAAGGCCCAGTCTTCGTCGTCTTCCTTCTCCTCGCAGCTGATGCGGGTACCGAAGAGCACTTTGACCTCAGAACGAAGCAAGCCAAGGTACCTATTGCTTGGTAAAAACTCTAGAGGTCATGTTAATATCATAGATGTATGTAGTGCATATATATAATATATAATGTCTTTATATATACAATACAAATTACAGTTGTTTCTTTCAGACAGTTGCGCAGATGCTTATAATTCCAAAACAGGAAACAAGGAAGCTCGAGTAAAACAACTTTCGTCATGGATGAGCCCCAGGTGAGCTAACTCTCATGTGCACAGGTACGAAAGCTGGTGATCTTGTTAGGGGTCATGTGTTTGTTTGGTGAGAAGCCCCTCAGGGGTTGTTTCTAGAACACGGTTCTATTGGGGGCCTAACTAACCCCTCAAACTTCAAAGGATCCGGGTCATCGGATCGGATCTGAAGGACACCGTTCCCTGTGAAGCAAATGCGAACAGGGAAGCATCAAGCAACAACAACACCACACAAAGGGTATATAATATGCTCAATCAGCACTTGATTGACATTCAAGACGGGGGAGGGAACTGTTGCGGGGCACAGTACAGGAAATCGTTGCTCTCATCCATAATCACCATACTGTGTCCAAAAAGACCCGGGCATGTTTATTTTTGCGACCATGACTCAACTAACACAGCACAACAAGTTTCGCAGATGGCAAGTCTTGCAGCTGTTGTTAGCCATGTCGGCCTGCTGAAGTGGGCTACAAATATCGAACCGGATCAAGTCTAGAAGAGTGACAAGTCACCACAAAAAGTGTGAAACCTTTGACAAAATGCCAAATTCAGCATGTCAATTCTGTGTAAGACTTCCGGGTTTCCAAAGCCTGTAAACTTTATGAATTAATATTCGTTAAACAGTTCCTGCTACGGGCGAACAAACACACACGCACACAACACGCAAACACCACACACACACACACATACACACACATACCCGCCCGCCCGCCCAGCCGCGCGTCCACCCCCTCCTGTGCACCCCACCCCACCCCACCCCACCCCACCCCACCCCACCCCACCCCACCCCACCCCACCCCACCCCACCCCACCCCACCCCACCCCACCCCACCCCACCCCACCCCACCCCACCCCACCCACATACACAAAGACGCTCAAACACATGTATGCAAACGAAACAGACACAAACAAACACACATAAATAACAAACAACCGACCAACCAGACAAACAAATGAACAAACGAAAACAACAAACAAACAATCAATCAATGAGTCAAACAAACAAGCAAACAAACAAACAACCAAACAAACGAACGAACCAACGAACCAACAAACCCACCCGCCCACCCACCCACCCGCCCGCCCGCCCACCAGCCAACCGACTAACCAACCAACCAACAACACAAAACAAGACAAACAAAACAACAAAACAGGACAAACCAAGGCAAACCAAGGCAAACAAGGCAAACACAACAACAAAACAACACCAAACACAACAACACAGCACAACACAAATAAGCAAACAAACCACCATACAAACAAACATTCACAGAAATAAGCAAGCAAGCAATCAAGCAACCAAGCTAACAAGCATACAATGTGTCAATCAAGCAATCACACACTCCTCACACACTCACACGCACACTCACACAAACCCACACGATCCATCATCATGGTCAGCCTGAAGATACTAGGATGCCTGTAAGAACTCCAGTTTTCCTGCCATGAACTCGCGACGCATTGCAAGCAAAGCAGCCTACTTATTTCGGGATTCAACCGCACATACATCAGTTTTGTTGGATTGTCATTGAACTCAGATCGAACAGCGTCAAGCCTCTACCATTTCCACTGATCATCCCCAGTGCTGCCAAAATATGAAGCTCAAACAACACCAAGTAGGACTTGTCTCTGCTCTGCTGACAAACAAAAACCAAGAGAGTGTCCCGGCCCCGTGCCTGTCGCTTCATCTTGCCATATTAGCATTGGGGGCCCTGTTTTGGCTGAAACAAAACAGCGTAAAAAACAACCATGTGCAGTCTTCGCTAGTTTGACACACACACACACACACACGCCCATACCCGCCCGCCCGCCCGCCCGCCCACCCCGCCCGCCCACCCACCCACCCACCCACCCACCCACTCACCCACTCACCTACTCACCCACCCACCCACCCACCCACCCACCCACCCACCCACCCACCCAACCAACCAACCAACCAACCAACCAACCAACCAACCAACCAACCACCCACCCACGCGCACACACATGTGCACGCACACACACACCAAAGGCATTCCAAGGCACATTGTTCTGCCACACAAACTCCCGCAGCTGATACCAAATGTCGGTGCGGTTGAGGCCGGCCTTGTCCCAGCTCTTGTCCCAGGCCTTGAAGAGACCTGGGCAACTCGAATTGGGGCCATGTGGGCATCATGCACATTGGGATGTATATACAACCCGTTTTGGAGAATGTTTCAAGCCATTAATGCACATACCCACATGTGGTTCCTTGGGTAGCAAATATGCTGCCCCACCAACCTGAACTCAAGCCGGCAGCCACTGGCTCAGTGATCGTGATTCTGTCCGCTGTGGTCTGTTAGTCGGATCCTCCCTTCTTTTTCTTTTTTTGGGAGGGGGGGCATGTTAAGTTCCCATGGGAACAATTGACTTGCGGCGGACCTTCCTCAGCTCGTTTTATCACCGAATCCGGCTCCCCCTCGTTCTGTTTTGCCAATATGGGTATGTGTCAAAATAAAGAGTTGCGTACTGAGCCTCTAAAAAACAGACCCGTGTTCCTTTGTCTATACCATAATCCCAACAAACACGTTCCTCAAACAGGAAACTTATTCCATAGTCCAGATTTATCTCTCTCATATAACCCCCGTACAAAGTTAAAAGAGCTATTCCGTATGAGTCGCGATGAAAATTACTTGTTCCCCCAAGAGAACACGGGAGAATTAGTGAGTCCCCTGGTTTGTACGACAAGTTTAGATATCGTCTCATATCCCCTACGTGGTAAGCAAACGACACTAAATACATGGTTGTCAAACACTCCCAGGTTTTGTCGCTGAACAATTTTGTAAACATCGTCCATAATATGCGAGAATTGTGCGGGTTCAATATGGGATGTATACGCCTGAAAAATACTGGATGCTCGTTTAACAGTTTAACAACCAGGTGTTTGGCAAAGAAGAAGTGCACACCAGGTTTGGCATTCAACACCTCCGGACAAGCGGATACCACAAATCCCCCAGATTTGCGAGTTGTGCCGCGCCCGGAAGCGCAACAACGTTTTCAAAAAAGGTGTTCCTCATGCTCTTTAACCCAGGTTTGTGGCTTTTTCTTGGTCGTGCCGGGAGGCGGATAGAGGAGAGGCCCGTCTTGGTGTTGGGCCAGCTCTTGGTGGCCAGTGAGGGGCACTCCGAGAAAGTGGTGTCGTCCAGCGTCAGGCCCTAGACAAATGGCGCACAAGTCCAGGCCATTTTATGGTTTGATCCTCTCTACTTGGCCCAAAAGAGAGTTGTGGTGTCTAATTACTTTTACCCGAGACTTGCCGGGAAGGAGTCCTAGCGGGCTGGGAGTGCACTGTTGGATCCGGGTTCGAAAAGTAGGGACTTGTCTTGCGGGGGTGCCTTAAGGAAAGCTAGGTTGGTTCATTCTCGAACATGCCCTGGAACCAGTGAGTTCCGGTTTTGGTGACCTCGAGCCCAAAGCCCAGTTTCATCTGGGAACATTGGTATATGCTGATGTTGACCGCCCTTGTTGATTCATGAACGCCCCCCACGGATTGATGGGAGGGTTCCTTTTTGGTGAGGATGTGCTTTTATCCTGGAAGACCCAGTATTGAACAGGCACGCGGAAGCAGGGTCCCAAAGGGCCACAATTTTGCCAACCTCCCCGCTTTTCAGGGCAGCTCCTCATTTGGGGAGCTGGGAAGTGGCAGGTCAACCTTGTCAAAGGCTTGTGTTGAGCAAGTCACGACAAATCTGTGGTCCAGGGAGCTCGCTCTGTTTTGACGTCCAAAAAAAGAGTTCGGAGTTGGATGGTTACCACAAAAACCCGCCATTTCTTGGATAATTGGCCTAGTTGGCCTGTTCATCCGGCTCCATCCGGCCAAGATCTATGCACTCGATCACCGGAGTCAGGAACCGAGGAAGACTCCGGCGCGTGTTTCCAGGGTACCCCGTTTCAGGTCCCCTTGAAGGGAAACTGAGCCACGGTTTTCTGAAAAGAATGGTACATGGAACGTCAAACCACCCAAGAACCACCAGGTAACACACTAATCATTTGCGTGCCTTCCTTCGTCCCCAAAGCCTGGAAAAGTCGTAGTCCAAATGAGGAACCCTCAGTGTGTTGCTGGGCATGATGATTTTTAGGAGGGGTATGCGAGACAGACCGCGCCTTCTGCCCAGAAGCAACCACGAAGTCATACGTCATGTCGCCTCAAATATGCTCAAGGAAGTGGGAATAGGTAGTAGGCCAAGGGTGGGCAGGAGACATCAAGTATCTTCTTTGCCAGTATATATATATATATATAATGATTCAGAGCCATAGCCCTAGCAGCCGGCAGCCATTGCAGTTGCACAGTATTGCAATGTTGCGCACGCTCCGAGATCTCGGCTTTGGCACTTGAAGTGTGAGCTATACCGACCTCAGGGCAGCTCCCATGCCAAGCTCCAATCATACCCAGGCCCCTATACTCTTCTCTTAGACCCAAACCAATGCTCTTCTCTTAGACCGAACAAAGCAGCCGGGAAAATCTGCGAGTTCGGTCCTGATGGCCAGGAGTTGATCGGATTCCGTACACATTGCCAGGGACCAAGGTGTCGGCGACTCTCAGACTAAACGACTCCTGTGGTATGGGCAGCTGCACCACTCAGCCCATGTGTCAAACCAGCAAAAAGTCATCCTCGCAGCTCAAGGTCGAAGGGCAATTATGCGCTGGACAAAGATCAAAGATATCTGCCTGGGGCCCCTGCCTTCAAGGACGCTCGCATTCCGCTTCGATCGCCTGAGTTCATAGCTTGCCATGCACCTGCCTCCTGGCCCAAAAGGACTAACAGCCCTACAGTCATAGCCTTTCAGCTTTCAGTTTGCAGAAGAAACTGCAAGCACAGGCTTAAAGGGCAGCCAACACCGCTCAGCAAACACAGGACTGTATTGAATTGATCGAGTTGGTGTTTGCCGCTTGTCTCGCACACAAGGTTTTCATGCCTAATACGCCTAATACCTTCAGTTCTTTCGACAGATTTCATCGCATTGCACCCGCCTCGCGCCGTCCGTGATGTTCTGAACCTAGCTGGTGGTACTGCTAGGCAACTGGTCTCCAGAAGCAACTGCCCATCGAGTGCACTTGCGCTGACTTGAACTCCAGGATGCATTCCGAGCCACGATTGAACCTAACTTCAGTGTTCTGTAGTACAGGTTCTGGGAATTCAGTTCTGCAGCAAGTCAAACTCCAACACATCACATCTAGTGACAAGTAGGAAACAATACCGTGAAGGCCGCGAAAAGACTTCTTGATGAAAGGGAGAACTTCAGAATGTCCCATCAGGTCAACTGCCAACATAGCTTTGGCTTTGAGAGCTAGGCGCCAGAGTGATTGCATTGCATCATGTGTTTGCTGCCAAAACAACAGAACAAAACACAAAAAACAAATGGGGAGACATGCGGAAATTTGCTCTGATGCTCATCAATATATGTTTCCCCCAGCAGGCTCACATTTACTGTGGGGGGCTTACTATTCTTCCCAGACTGCAAATCAGGAATCCCAAGTTGGGAACCTACATCATGGGCGGAATCGCTGGCTTCCTTAAACGAATCGATGAGCTCGTTATGATCTGCCCAGCAACATGTCCCTTGACTTTGATGCGTATCGGGCTCCACCTGCCTTGGACGGATGGGAGGGTGACCTGGCACATGCAGAGAAAACCCCGAAGCTTGGCTCATGTATACCCGCTTTGTGGGCCGTGCATGGCCATAGGCTTGTGCTCCTGGCCAAACTGCTCGTCTTCATGTCATGGTCCACTACTAGTAGGGAAAGCTCTCATCACGCTCTCCCAAAGCTCTTATGAACGATTGATACTCGATTCAACATGCTTCCACACTAACACATACCGCGCACACATACACACAAACCACACACACACACCCACACCGACACACATCTTCAAGGCAAACACAAAGACACACGAAAAACGTTTCTCACACACACATATTTGAATCTATATGCACGCACACACACACACACCCATGCACGCAGGCACGAACGCGTGGGTGCATTCGCCCACCCGCCCGTCCGCCCGCCGACAACACATCAAACACACACATGAAGCGCGCATGAAGCACACAACCACAAACACACTTGACATACAAATCAGGCCCGCAAGCACAGACTAAGATCTTATGAAACTCCGATCACCACAAACCTTGCTTCCACGGGACACATACGCACACAAACGTGACACAGATTCAACAAACAAACACAGGTACACGCACTCGCAATCACACCCGCCTTCCGGCCCACCCGCACGAACACATGCACGAACGCACATCACTCACGTATGTATATATATATAATATACATACACATCGACACACACACACACACATCAAACACACATCACGCATCAAACCCACACGCACACCAACGTTGTTATGAGCTTCCACAGTAACACATACACACACACACATGTAAAACCACCAAAAATTCGCAAACAATCACGCACACAGGCATACACGCAGGAACGTGCACGCGCACACGCCGAATGCCCGGCCGTGACGGAGCACCGCACAAGCTTCTCCTAGATGTGTCTCTGGTAGTTTTGAACGCCCCGCACGACATGACCTGTCTAGACCCCACCTGATCAGAAAGCAAATAGGTTACTCTCGCTGCAGCATTGGATTCCCGCCTCTTGTGCTTGTGCTCAGTCTTCGCAACCTGGCAATGGAAACCGGCCCAAATTTGGCTACTCAAGCCAACGGAGAACTAGCAAAATAATGCAAGTTCATCGATGAAGCATTGAGTGTTTTTGGACAAGGCTTGTCCCTTCAGTGCTACACGAAGGGGGACGGAGTGGCAAGCAATGCCACGGCTGTGCCATCTACTTACTTGTTTACTTCTTCACACGCATTGGGTTTCTACCACCTGTGACACTGTGCCAAAGCATGACCATGGCATGCTCTGCCTTAAGTGCGGCAAAGTTTGCTATTTCACATAGTAGCAAGGATCCCCATGATGCTTGTGTTTCCTTCCAATCTTCTACAAAGCGGAGCTTAACGCCCGAGGGGGACTTGGATGCAGGTGGACCTACTGGCTGTTGCTTACCTCTCAACTTCAACACGTCGATTCCCCTTTGACTGTTTCTGCAAGGATGTGCCTCCTATGGGGCAAGCAAGCCCTGCAAAAAGGAAGCGTCGACAAGCAACAACGTGTACAGAACCTCAATTTCCATCCAGAAATAACAGGACCTCTTCCAAAGGGATAGCTTTCACCGCCACAAGTGCAGCCCCTCCATCGTATGCAGATGTGCGAGGTCCATTTACTCTCCCCATGTGTCTTGCGAGTCATCCAGTCATCCACGTTGCATGGCCAAAGGTCCTCCATAAGTCTTCGGAACCTTGGATTCTCCGTGCGTTGCTAGTCAACCAACCGCACACACCGGATGACTTGCTGATTTGGGTTTCAACCGTCTCTCATCTAGAAGTATGCTAGGTTCTGATCCACATTTAGTGCTGTCAAACAAACTCTCCAAGCAAGCCATGTGTGAACAGTGCTGAAAACTCACTTCCAGAAATGATGGGCCCAGAACAAAAATGGCTTTCCCCAACCGGAACTCAAGTCCAGGAACTCCTCGCAGCTCACTGGCGGCAAACAGTGTGCGTGGATGTTTAGGGGAACCCAAGAAAAAAGTGGTGATTTTTCTGTTGGTTTCCATTCAAAACGACAAACAAGGGGAATCTGCAAAAAGATGCACACACACACACACCTGCTGATGTCTTGTGACACCGGAAATCCGCGTGTTTCGAGTGTGGGCCAAACGGCATCCAGACTACAAACGATGATGCTAATGCATTAACGGTGGCTCATATTACAAAGTCTCCGGGCAATAAACTATCTTGGCTTCCGAGCCCCCATGCTAGCGCTCAGGCAGGGGGTTTCTGCCCTTCTCCAATGCAGCAAACATGTACCTGTCTATATACATCTATGCATATCCAGCCGGCTGATCAGATCGAACATGTTAAGCTTTGGCAAGGCCACCGAACAAAAAGCACATGTCCTACATCCACAATGTCCACAAGGAAATCGGTTCAAACACACCAAAGACTGGATGATCCTGGGTCAACTCTGGCCAGTTCTACTGTTTGGAACTATGTGCAAAAACCAAGTGACAGCAGCAAACACCCAGTGCAAAAATCCAGGCCGCGCAAAACTGGGTCCATTGAAGAGACGTCCTCAACATGATCATCTCAACTGCGGTTCAAACGACGGCAAAACTATTTTTGAAACCACTGCCACATGTGCACTTTGATGGAACGAGTAAAACAGGGCGACTGCGACCCTGCCTTTTCGGGAGTTGGCGACCTGCATGCCGAAGCGGCCCCAAAAGCTATATACGGCTTTTGGATGCCCAGTATATATTATATGGTCAATGCTACTTGGCCCAATCCGCGTCGTCAGCGAAACTGTCGTCAGCATCCTCCTCCTCCTCGTCCTCATCATCATTATCGTCGTCGTCATCATCATCATCATCACCATCACCATCGCCATCACCATCACTATCATCACCATCACCAACAACATCATCACCATCATCACCATCATCACCATCATCACCATCATCAGCATCAGCATCAGCATCATCATCATCATCATCATCATCAACATCATCACCATCATCACCATCATCACCATCATCATCGTCATCGTCATCGTCATTATCATTATCACTATCACCATCACATCAACATCATCAACATCATCATCATCATCATCATCATCATCATGATCATCATCATGATCATCGTCATCATCGCCATCACCATCGTCATCGTCATCGTCATCACACTCATCATCACCGTCATCACCATCGTCATCAGCGCCATCACCATCGCCATCATCATCACCATCGCCATCATCATCACCATCGTCATCGGCATCACCATCATCGTTAACCATTGTCATCATCATCGTGATCGTCATCGTCATCATTTTGAACACCATGATCAGGAATCTTACTCAGGGGGGCACAACAATGGCTGACAGACGGAGTTTTGACCAGCCACGGGCCCAACCCCCTCCGCAGGCGGCAAAGGGTTGGGCAGTGGGAGCCGTGCCTGGAAGAAAAGATGACAGGGGGCAAACTGACTGTCCCTCAAATATCATTGTAGATAGAATACGGGGGCTGTTCACCAACATTCCAATGAGATCGTGAGAATGACCTGTGATAATGATCATGATGATGATCGTGCTGATGATAATGACGATGACGATGACAATAATAATTACGATGACGATGACATTGATGATGAACTTGATGATGACGATGACGATGATGATCATGGTGGTGACGATGACGATGGCGACTTGTACACATCCATGCCCACTCACGTGTTGACCGCATCTCCCGGAATTGTCCATTTCCAGGCCCCTTGCCCTCCAAGCAGGACGCGTGCCTTGTTTGCGGCCCCTGCTTGATCTGCTGGATCTGCACAATGCGGTGGGTGGCAGATGGGTGTGTCTATAGCTCGGTACTCGTTTGGAGAAAACCCAACATGTTGCAAGGGAAACAAGCGAATCCATGTATTTTACCGCCATTAAGCAAGCATTTGTGATTGGATGCGGTTCACTTGC
This sequence comes from Effrenium voratum, assembly GCA_963377175.1. NCBI lineage: Eukaryota > Dinophyceae > Suessiales > Symbiodiniaceae > Effrenium > Effrenium voratum. The sequence goes on along the minus strand of CAUJNA010002269.1, from coordinate 642,945 downwards.
AATAGTTTGGCAAAAGGGAACTTCTCTTATTGTACCGCCATCCCCATCCCCTGGTGAAGGAAATGGATTTAAGCCGTTCCATCTCTTCTCCAGCACCGGCATGTATCTCAGTGAAACTCATAAATTCATAGCGTTCACTACTGGTCAGGTTCCATTTCTTTCAGCTTGGAAGCAATGATTGAGAGCGCCTCACGTACCCAGCGGTGCTATGTGACAGAACTGCACATGCGGCTGGCAAGAAACAATAAACCAGCGTCATGCATGCAGACAAGGACACCAATTGTAATTATGGCGCTTGCAAGCAAACGGAAACAATCAAAGGTGTCTGTGCAGCGTTGCCTTCAGGGACTGTTCATATTCTTGATAACCTGATGTGTTGCTCCTCTGATTTCGCCGTCGGAAATTAATATATTCTCCCAGTTTGGCGTTCAAGTTGCATTCCTCTACAACTTGACACATGGCGTGTCTGCTCGTAGCACGGCGGGACTCATCCAAGTGTGGCAAACTGAGCAGGAACCCCGATTTGGGATAGATTGAAAAACACACCTAGAAGGAACGAACCACTGTCCTAGAGTCCTAGAGTTATCAATTTGAGAAACACACCACATGCAAAACAACACCAATCTGCTTTGAAGGCAGTCGTCAATCCTTACCAGCCATGCATCTCTTGGAGAGCTCCAACACAACCGATTCTTATCCTAAACGCCCAGTTTTGAGATTGAACAGGTAGGTTATAGGCTCAGCACTTCGAAATGTTTGGCTGTCCTCTTATGTCTGGCTGCCACAATAGCACTTCGAAATAAAACAATCAAAAGGCCCATGGATGCGAATTTCTTGCGCCCAGCTTCCCTTCCCTGCCTTTGCCAGGAACTCCTGGCCTGCCTCAGGTCTTGCGTAGTGACATCCTCAAAATTTCCCTCAGGGTCGCTTTCTGGAACGATTTCCAATTACCCATATGCTTATGAGGCTTTATGTAGCCCTTGCCAACAGCATCATATCTCAATATCCGGCACTGTAGTGGAACCAGCCGCTGAACTGGCCAGGGGTTCTGCGCGCCGCTCACTTAAGCTTCGGGCCTGCAAAAACTCAAAGGACCTTTTCACAAGGGGTTTGTGTGTTTTTATCTACTCATTCTACAGTTCTAGAACCTCAAATAAGAATCGGATCCTCAAGTAAAGGAGCCTCAGTGAGCTCCAGTTACCCCTAGATGAACTCGAAACCCATACCTCACAACCCTTGAAATGGTAGCACAAAACTGTGTTCTTTCCAACCCCCTGGTAAAACTGAACAGAGCCAATGCGCGAAACTTGCCAAGAACAGTGAAGCATAAAATGAAACAAGTCCGTGACTTTCAGCTGAGACGCTGCGTCCACTCCTGGCAAGTGCACGGAGCAGAGCGCGCAAAGGCCACAAATGGTTTCACATTGAATCCACGGGCATGTGGGTATTTCAAAATAGGGAACCCCAAAGATGGTGGTATTCTTTTTGACTTCCCTTTGCAAACCAGCCTGAAAAGGGTGCCCTCAAACAAAAACCCACACATATTTTTATATATATATATGTAGAGTTGACAAGTAATTTGAAGTAAGTTTCCTTTCATGGTTGGTGACCTTATCAGTTGGACATGAAGCAATACAGGAACTGGTGGTATGGTAACCCGGGTCGATGGGTTTTCAACAGGGTTAGTTGCAACTACCCTGGCAACCCTTGAAGAAACAAAAGGCTGTTTAACGAAGGTGTTGAAACATGGCTGCAACAAAGGCTTGGCCAACCTGTACACAAGCCAAGTGGGCCAAGTGGGCCAAGCACCCAGGATGATTTGGGACTCGAGGTTTCCCTTGGGCCGGGGCTGTGGTTTCGGGGTGTGTGCTACACCGATGAATTGAATCAATCCAGAAATCATCACGCTGTGCAGTCCCTCTTTTTGGGACGACTCAACCTGCAGCTATGAAGGTAGGCACTCAAACTGCACCAAGCAGAAGGACAACAATTGATTTGGGGAGAGTTCTGAAACGGGCTACGGGAGTGAGCGGCTTGTCTGTGCGCAAATTCTATCCTGTCCACAGGCCTCCGGGTTTCCGCGGCTTTGCGCTGGCTTCATCCTTGAACCGCTTGATCCTCGCTCACACGTATCCAACCTTTGCTCCATCTCCTTGATAAGGACGTATCCTCACCCAAAGGCATGCAATGCAGCATTGCAATTCAGCTGCCAGAGCACCTCGAGTGCCATCATGCGCCCAGAAAGTCAAGCAACCACACATGGCACGCCATCCCTGGCCTATTGAGCCCAACATTCAAACCAAGGCTCCTAAACGGGTTGTGACTCTTTGGATAGCACCCAATCTGAAACATGTGGCTGAAACCTGTGGTCTGACAAATTCTGTGAGAAATGCTGAAGAGTCTTCAAATCGGGCCAGTCATTTCTGCTTACAATATTCCAAGAAGGTGCTCAACTCATCCATCCACTGGCCTCGCTACTTTCCCTGCGCGTGGCGCACAGGACATCCCAAAGAGTGGCGGCGATTTGCCCAAAGACCAAAGGACCTGGAAATCGAACCTTTTGAGGTCTTGACTTGGGCTTGCTTGAAATGGAACACCAAACCGGAATCTTGCGATTGGCTTCCCTCTAAACTCAAAAAGGGCCTGACTCACAAGTGGACAGGAAAACCAGCCTCTCCCAATCGATCCGCAGTCAAGGCCTGAGGTATCGAACTCCCTGGCAGCCTCAGTCGAACATTGACTTGGACTCGGGCCGACTTTTCTGGGTTGGGCGATTCAACCGCTGGATTAAAACGATTTAAGCACCTACACCTATACATTAGCACCTACCTACCTATACGTCGGGGTGGGAATCCAGCTGTGCCTTGCCTGTTGGTCGATGCGAGGTCACATCATGGACACGTCAACCAGTCATGGAGAGAGAGTTCATCCTCGACAGCACAAATTCGCACGGCGCCGGAGCGATCAAACACACGCCAACGCACGCCGAGGGTTGATGCACCAGTTCGCGCGGCGCCACGCCAAAGCACGTCGACACGCGCGATCCACGCAAAGGGTTCGTCCTGCACGGCACAAACTCGCACCGCGACACGGCCAGAGCAATCCGACA
>CAUJNA010002269.1:557336-634836 GCA_963377175.1 Effrenium voratum | reverse complement strand
CGCTGTCAAGCAGCTGGTTGTTCTTTGCAGGCAACGATGAACAAAGCAAACACCAAAAAACCCAGCGTGTGCCGAGAACGGTAAGCTTCACAGCTTCCACCGCCTTCTTTGTGCGGCCGAGTGTCAATGTCTTCGCGGCACAGGTCCAGGGCTGACGGATCAGACAGTATCTCGGCTCGCAATGCGGCGAGGACTCGGGAATAAGAAACCCCTTGGCAGGAAAAAAAAATCGCTTGGAGCAGTGAGCGACATTGAAGCACATCTTGAAGAGTAAGCATAGCACGTCAGCTTGTTTAGTGAATAGGGAGGTCACTCCATTTCAAATAGGATCCTCACTTTTGGAGGGAACCCCTATTTATCTGCCAGTTTCCAAATAATTTGGCAATGGTTCCTCAGGGAGAGAGTCAAATGCTGTTTGCTTCGCTGCCAACACTTTGGGCAAAACAAAGCTATATCTTTCGCTTACTGGATATTGTTCTCTCACATACATTTCTTTAGTGACGTTTACGGCAAGTTTCCTTGCGCGTGCAACATTCGGCAAACAACTTGCTGCACGACCTGTGTGACCGATCAGCAATTACTTCCAGCCAGCGCTGGAACGACACATGAATCTGCTGAATGCCAACAGAAACAGTAACTGAGTCTGTCTTAAAACAGAGGACCCCCAAAGTGGCTTGGTTCCTGTTGGTTTCCCTTTAAAACCACCCTCACAAAAGACAGACCCAAATGCAAGAACTGTGTACACAAAACATGGAAGCTGCCCACCGTCACTTTGTGCTTACATGAGGGATGACCCAACTAACGCAGCGCCCACCAACTATGGATCTCGTGTTTTAAACCTACCTGGGAAGGTTTTGGGGGTTCAATTCCTTGGACGGCAAGGAGTGGAGTAGAACCCCAGAAACTTTGGCGCCTGACCCCTCCTCAATTCGTTTTCTCAGGCGCAAATTGTCATAGTTTCGGGGAATTTCACTGGGATCCTAGGGGTCATAGTTTCGTAGGGGTCATTCCCTCAGATTTTGAGTACCCAACCTGGCAGACTCATCAGAGGGAGCGAGACCCGGAAGTGACGCAGCCAAACCTAAAATCGCAAGTGGGGAGGGGTACAGATCCAGGATTCCCAGTTGCCGCTAAAGAATAGGAAGAAACACTTTTTGGCGCGGATCCCTTTTGAGGACCTACCAAACAATGCAAAGTGCGCCCCAACGTGAGCTTCTGATGGCTTCGATGTAGAACGTGCCACTCAAAACTGTTGCGTTGCCGTTGGTTTTTTTCGTTTCTCCTGTACAACCTCTTTCCCTCCCATCCCACTTGGAACCGGGCTGCCTCAAGCCTAGCGGACGAGAGCTCAGAAGCCACGGCATTGGCTTGAGGCACAATGTGGATGCAACACCGATGATTGCAAGGAAAGAAGTTGGAAGCCCTGGAAATGACCGCGCACATGCAGCACGGTCCGTCGGTACAATTCACAGAAGATTCTACTTGCAGAAGACTCACATCAAATTTACAGGGAAGTTGCTTCCGCCCGTTGACAGCCACATGAAGCCGGCTGTCCCTTCCACGAATCATGCTCAGGAACTTGGCAAGGCATGTCCATGCCAAGTCACCAACCTGGCAGCATGGCTCAAATGAAGGGCGGAGGGGAAAAAAGAAAAAGCAACAAAGACCCGCTGCAAGTTAATATAGACCCGGAAACATAGGGGTGGTCCCTCAAAGAAGATTCCCATCACCAATCAAAGTTCTTTGGGTTCCATGTCAATCAGCAGGGGAGTAAGGCTTCGCGCAGCACGCCAGGTTCGCCGTCGGTTGAAGTTTGTTCCAGTCTCCCCTCAAGACCCTCACACGTGCTCTGGGTAGTGGACTTTTTCTCATGGGCATAAGCGACCCTGCTAGAAAACGTAGCCTTGCGGATGCGGACCCACCAGGGAAAATGGCAAACGACTGGGTCATTTGAAAAGGTGGCTAGCAGTTGAGGGCTCTCAACACTATCTGTTCGCAATTTTTGGGAAAAAAACAGGATAATGGATCACTTAGACCCACACAACCCAGACCTCCACTCAACCATGGGAATTAATGTGTATTTCTTTTCTTGGTGGTTGGTTCCAAAGAGAAACCTATCCTCCCCCCCCCAAAGAAAGAAAGAAAGAAAGAAAGAAAGAAAGAAAGACAGTTCGATGAATCCAGGTGAACTTTCAACCCCAAACCCAGGAGTTGGCCATCTTTTCCATCATTTTAGTCAAGGGCACAGATGTGCCCGATGTTCGTCAGTTGACCCAGCTTTCAGACCCCACTTGTCCGACACACCGGAACTCCTCAAGGTCGGCCATGTCGACTCCTTGCCTGCGCCACTCAGCCGTGCCACACGCTGGGAGTCCATCAGGGCCTCACGGAAGCGGCACTCGGACACGAAAAAGGGGGACCCCGTTCGTGCTCCGTTTTTTTTTTCCCCCCCCTTTTTTTTGGGGGGGGTTTTGCGAAATATGAGGATCCGGCAAACTTGAGCCTTGCAAAGCAGCTTGCCAAAGTGCATACCGGGATTCTGCGAAGGCCGGAAGCAAGCCGAAGGAGCTGGGCAGTTGGCGAGAGTGGCATGTTCATCCTCCAGGATCTCCAGTCTTAGGCAAACTTGTGGGAGAAATCCAGTTTGCAACGGCTGAGAGACTTCGCCGAAGTCTTCTCGTAGTTCTGAGTTGCTGGATTGCCCAGGAAGCCTTTGCTTGAGGGCTATTTGTCCTTTCAGGAGACTCCTTATGCCTTCATCTTTCCCAGTGCCGACCAGGGTACCCGAACCAGACCCACCCTCAGAAAAAGGCGCCAGACCTTCCACAGCCAAATGGACTGGCCTGACAGGTCGCTACCAAAAGAACGAGCTCAATTCATCGTCCGTCACCCCTCATTTCAACCCAGCGGTGTGGGTTTCTTACAGAAGGAGAACTGCATGGTCCTTGTGGAGACGCCTGCCCCTGAAACCAATTGACCGGTGAAATAAATCAGCAAACCTGACAGCAAAGGACACTGGTTGGCGTTGCTTCCAGGCAAGAACAGAGCTTTGGACGACACAAAGCCGGAATGTGCTTGTTTCATATCGATCCAAACAACCTGTGGTAAACCAAAAGAAGGTAGACAAGCTTTGTTAGGTTGCCCATTGGTGGAAAGCTACTAAAGTGGCCCGCACTGGACAGAGCCCGATGCTCTGAACCGGAACGAAGCTGAGCAATTTGCCATATTCACAAACTGAACATAAAGAATCTCCAAGGAATCTTCATCATTGGCTTTGCCAATGTTACCCCCGATCGGCGAGCTCGCTGTTATGCAGTGAGATGGGAGCTCTGTAACTCTTTGCACGTATCAAGAGTGCCCTCACAAAAAGCGTGCCTTTCCCCCTGGTGATGATGGCTCAAGTCTGGGCTTGCCTTGAAAAGAACAAAGGGCAGCTTGAAGCTTCGAGTTCGCCGTCGAATTTGGAGATTCGACTGAAACTCCTGCCTCTGCTTCATCTGCATCCATGGTCTCCAATGTCGTCAGCCGCCAAATCAGCAGTGTAAACAGGTAACAAACCAAAACCAGAAGACTCAGCATCAGTTTGACAGAAACAATTTGTTCTCAGTGTCTTCATGTGTTGGTATATCAGGAGGTGGTACTGATAACCTGTAGATTCTGATATCAAACTTGAAGTTCTTTTGACAAGTCGAGCTGTACCCTCGTTCAGACTCCAGGGATCAGACCCATGCCTAAACAGGGGACACAGGCCTGGGAAAATCGCAACAATTCTCCGGTCTCCAAGGCAAATGCCCAAAAATACGGCCCCTTCAAAGGGAACCTCTCATGGGTGAGGTTGCAAGACTCCTTCCCTGGCTTGGTGTGACTCTTGAGCCGAAAAGTTGACGGACAAACTGCACACCGCGCTAAACTCCTGCACCCATGGACGACGAAGCGCTAATTACATGTAAAGTCAGGAAGGACACTAGAACAAAAAAAAAAAAAGGATTATGGATGAAAGGGGGGAATAAAAGCATTTTGTTGAATCCGAGTAGCTACAAGCCAAAGGAGCCAAGAATGAGACCTCCCAATTTTGAAAACGCAGAACCAAACCTTGTCCAATAGGATCTATCTTCAAAACCCAGGGCCATTATTGGCCCCGAGTTGAACATTTACAACCAGCGGCTCGCCAATTGAGCATGGGTCAACAATCTGCACGCACGTTCAAGCAAATGGCCGCCATGGATGCCACGGATGCCATGGAACGAGATTTAGTCGGGGGTCATACTTACAGCCTTCCAGCCATTGGCTTTTATAAACATCCTGATGCTGGGTTCGTGCTTCCCCTGAAATGAAATGGACTCTGGCTGCATTTTGCATGCAATCAACCATTAGTCTTTGGCGTGTGCTCTGATGCGCCTGGTTGTGTGTTTTGCATTTAAGATTTCTACCTGATGAAAAAGCAGCTTTGGGGGAGGACACACTACATACATATATATATATATATATGTACATTTTTCGCTTTGATGTTATACACAGTTTCCTTTATATATTACTCTGCTGCTAGAAGCTCAAACCAGGTCATTCAAAGTATCTCTTTTTTTCTTGTAGCTATGATGTCAGAAGCCAGTGAAATCTCTCTGGAAACGGCCCTGAATGCCACCAACGCACTCTTCTTCAAGAACTTGTCCAAGCCCAATGTCGTGGACTTGCCTCGTGGTCCTGTCTCGCCTACTGACCTTCCTCTTGATCATCCCCAGGACAAGAGCAAGGCAAAGCACTTCTTCGACTTTGTTGGCCCTATAGCCTTCGATGCTACTTTGCAATCTCAAGTCAGCAGCGCGGCTAAGGATGGCCGCCTTGCGGACATGCCGGCGCCCTTTCGCTTGAAGACTTCTCCTGGTATGTCATATGGTCTTCAACTTAGTGTTCTTCCTCTTCCTAATGGGCAGCACTTCCTCCTGAAGCACATCATCTTCCCGGATCAAGTTACAATCTGTCTTCCATTCTTCAGAAACAAGTAAAGGATTTGTTTTTTGGATTTGTTTGAGCCTGTGCAGGTTTTAAGCGCCCAAGGCTCCAAAACCTGCACAGGCTCAAAAAATGCCAACAATCCAAACCAGGAAGCCTCAAAACCTGCACAGGCTCAAAAAATGCAAAAATGCAAAAATCCAGACCAATCAAGCCCTGACCTCTGACTTGCATCTGGGCTTTGCATTTTTTTGCATTTTTTGAGCCTGTGCAGGTTTTGGAGCTTCCAGGTTTGGATTTTTTGCATTTTTTGAGCCTGTGCAGGTTTTAAGCACCCAAGGCTCCAAAACCTGCACAGGCTCAAAAAAATGCAAAAAATCCAAACCAGGAAGCCTCAAAACCTGCACAGGCTCAAACAAATGCAAAAAATGCAAAAATCCAGACCAACCAAGCCCTGACCTCTGACTTGCATCTGGGTTTTGCATTTTTTGCATTTTTTGGAGCCTGTGCAGGTTTTGGAGCTTCCAGGTTTGGATTTTTTGCATTTTTTGAGCCTGTGCAGGTTTTAAGCACCCAAGGCTCCAAAACCTGCACAGGCTCAAACAAATGCAAAAAATGCAAAAATCCAGACCAATCAAGCCCTGACCTCTAACATTGCATCTGGGTTTTGCATGTTTTGCATTTTTTGAGCCTGTGCAGGTTTTGGAGCTTCCAGTTTTTTGTTTTTTTGGCATTTTTTTGAGCTTGTGCAGGTTTTGAGGCTGAACCCATCAAAAAACGTTAAAAAAAGAGCTGTTTTTGCAGTTTCCTTAAACAACACTGCAAATAACAGTGATTTCACTACTGACAAAGTTGCATCTGAAAACGCTTTCCGTTTTCGTGTGTGTTGCTTTCTCGAATCCTGTTTTGCATCAAGTACAGAAAGCACATCTGAGACAATATCAAAAATTGCACCAAAACACCGTAAATTACAGTGCTTTCTGCAAGGCATCTGCAAACCAAGTGGACACTGAACATCTGCAAATAAATCTCTTTCATGCAAAAAGTAGAAAGGTAGGCCCTGGGGGGGGTGACCATATATATATATATATATCTACACCTAGATAGAAACATAATATATATATATATATGTGTATATATTTATACATATCTACATATATGTATAGGTATACATATATCAGTGTACACATATATATATATGAGGAGCGGACGAAACACTTTACTTGGCCCTAGTACTTTTTTGAACGTTATCGTTTTTGAGGGAGACCTTATCGTTTTACAGTGTTTTCGAACTTTGGCACATCCTGCTCGAAATTCGCGACTTTGTAGTACAAGTCTAGTACGCGAAGTACACTTCCGCAGCTCCAGCTCGAAAATCGCAACTTTGTAGTACAAGTCTAGTACGCGAAGTACACTTCCGCAGCTCCAGCTCGAAAATCGCAACTTTGTAGTACAAGTCTAGTACGCGAAGTACACTTCCGCATCTCCAGCTCGAAAATCGCAACTTTGTAGTACAAGTCTAGTACGCGAAGTACACTTCCGCAGCTCCAGCTCGAAAATCGCAACTTTGTAGTACAAGTCTAGTACGCGAAGTACACTTCCGCATCTCCAGCTCGAAAATCGCAACTTTGTAGTACAAGTCTAGTACGCGAAGTACACTTCCGCAGCTCCAGCTCGAAAATCGCAACTTTGTAGTACAAGTCTAGTACGCGAAGTACACTTCCGCATCTCCAGCTCGAAAATCGCAACTTTGTAGTACAAGTCTAGTACGCGAAGTACACTTCCGCATCTCCAGCTCGAAAATCGCAACTTTGTAGTACAAGTCTAGTACGCGAAGTACACTTCCGCAGCTCCAGCTCGAAAATCGCAACTTTGTAGTACAAGTCTAGTACGCGAAGTACACTTGCGCACCTCCAGCTCGAAAATCTTCCGCAGCTCCAGCTCGAAAATCGCAACTTTGTAGTACAAGTCTAGTACGCGAAGTACACTTCCGCATCTCCAGCTCGAAAATCGCAACTTTGTAGTACAAGTCTAGTACGCGAAGTACACTTCCGCATCTCCAGCTCGAAAATCGCAACTTTGTAGTACAAGTCTAGTACGCGAAGTACACTTCCGCAGCTCCAGCTCGAAAATCGCAACTTTGACAAGTCTAGTACGCGAAGTACACTTCCGCACTCGAAAACTTTGTAGTACAAGTCTAGTACGCGAAGCGCAAGCTCGAAAATACACTAGTACGCCGCACTTCGCAGCTCCAGCTCGAAAATCGCAACTTTGTAGTACAAGTCTAGTACGCGAAGTACACTTCCGCAGCTCCAGCTCGAAAATCGCAACTTTGTAGTACAAGTCTAGTACGCGAAGTACACTTCCGCATCTCCAGCTCGAAAATCGCAACTTTGTAGTACAAGTCTAGTACGCGAAGTACACTTCCGCAGCTCCAGCTCGAAAATCGCAACTTTGTAGTACAAGTCTAGTACGCGAAGTACACTTCCGCAGCTCCAGCTCGAAAATCGCAACTTTGTAGTACAAGTCTAGTACACACTTCCTCCAGCTCGAAAATCGTCAACTTTGTAGTACAAGTCTAGTACGCGAACTACACTTCCGCAGCTCCAGCTCGAAAATCGCAACTTTGTAGTACAAGTCTAGTACTCGAAGTACACTTCCGCATCTCCAGCTCGAAAATCGCGACTTTGTAGTACAAGTCTAGTACGCAAAGTACACTTCCGCAGCTCCAGCTCGAAAATCGCAACTTTGTAGTACAAGTCTAGTAAGCAAAGTACACTTCCGCATCTCCAGCTCGAAAATCGCAACTCTGTAGTACAAGTCTAGTGCGCAAAGTACACTTCCGCAGCTCCAGCTCGAAAATCGCAACTTTGTAGTACAAGTCTAGTACACGAAGTACACTTCCGCAGCTCCAGCTCGAATATCGCAACTTTGTAGTACAAGTCTAGTACGCGAAGTAAACTTCCGCCGCTCCAGCTCGAAAATCGAAACTTTGTAGTACAAGTCTAGTACGGGAAGTACACTTCCAAAAACGTAACTTTGTAGTACAAGTCTAGTGCGCGAAGTACACTTCCGCAGCTCCAGCTCGAAAATCGCGACTTTGTAGCACAACTCTAGTACGCGAAGTACACTTCCGCAGCTCCAGCTCGAAAATCGCAACTTCGTAGTGCAATCCTAGTACGCGAAGTACACTTCCGCAGCTCCAGCTCGAAAATGGCAACTTTGTAGTACAAGTCTAGTACGCGAAGTACACTTCCGCAGCTCCAGCTCGAAAATCGCAACTTTGTAGTACAAGTCTAGTACGCGAAGTACACTTCCGCATCTCCAGCTCGAAAATCGCAACTTTGTAGTACAAGTCTAGTAAGCGAAGTACACTTCCGCATCTCCAGCTCGAAAATCGCAACTTTGTAGTACAAGTCTAGTGCGCGAAGTACACTTCGCAGCTCCAGCTCGAAAATCGCAACTTTGTAGTACAAGTCTAGTACGCGAAGTACATTTGCGAATTTCAGCTCGAAAATCGCAACTTTGTAGTACAAGTCTAGTACGAGAAGTACACTTCCGCATCTCCAGCTCGAAAATCGCAACTTTGTAGTACAAGTCTAGTACGCAAAGTACGCTTCCGCAGCTCCAGCTCGAAAATCGCAACTTCTCAGTACAAGTGTCGTATTTACGAAGCACACCTTGGCAGCTCCAGCTCGAAAGTGGCGACTTGCCTTCTCGTTTTACGGTGGCCACGCACGGGTCCCACCCTAGCTAAGTTGCAACTGCAGGGATTATTATAGAGCCGTGTGTTAGCTAAGGGTTATCGTTTTTGGGGGAGACCTTATCGTTTTCCATGGTTTTGGCATGTGTTATGCAAAAACGTACCCCGCCTTGATAAAGTGGTCTTCGTGTGTTTTGTCCGCGGCTCATATATACACATACACCATACTGATACCTCCTACAACAGCCCGGGCCCGTCGTTCGGTTTCCGAGGCAGGGGCTTCCCACACTGAGAGCTCCCTGGCCTCCTGATCGACCGCTCCCAAGGGAAAAGGCGCCCTAAGCTTCGGGGAACTTCGCGGACTCACCTTCGCCAAAAAGGGAAAACCGGGGCTGAAGGATTCAGTTTTGGGAACCTATCCAGCAGGTTATCCACATGGTTGACATTCATGTGTTGATTTCCCATGACTGCAAAGGTTCGCGGTTTAGACTTGTCGTCTGCACGTTGAAGCATAGAAGCCTTGCTCTGTTCCAAGATTCTGCCATTCAGCAAACCAAAGTTGCTGAACTGGCCAACAGGTTCTTCTAAGCATAATTATACGGACAAACTTCAAGACCTTGAAATCTGAAAGGGTCGTTTCAAAAGATGGCTGTCAACTCAATATTTCGATGGTTTTAGGCTTCCCGCTGGTGGGTGATCTTGACCAGAAGGATCACACATGTGCAAAGATGAAAACTCCATGTGTGGGTCATAGTTGTTTTTTTGATAGGACCTCAATTGGTTGTCTAATTTATGCACAAAGAACCATCCCTACCAACCCGAGTAAAGGGTTATGTGTCAAATTATGGAACAATCAACATGATGGCTTTCTTTTTGGCTCCCCTTAAACCAACCTGCAAAATGTACCCGCAAAGAATACGCATATTGCACCACATCTGCGCCTGGGATGCCCAGTCATGCCACTGAAACTAGACTACCCATTCCGCGCTGGATATGGCTTGGTAACTTCCAAAACAGGTGGTTGGCCTTCTCTCTGAACCCGAAAAGCGGGGCACCCTGAAAAAACATGTGCAAGACAGAGACTGTCGTGGAACCGGCCTCTGAAGGACCGACAGTCGCCGACAGTAGCCGGGCACTGTAGGGAAGGTGATAACATGTCCCACGCTCACCAAGTTACTATTGGCAAAGCTGGTTTACTCACGACTCAAAAGTTGGTGCTAGATTTGATCTGAACGTGCTTGAACTGTCGAGAGACACCACAGTAGAAACACCAACTACGGCCTGTCAAACCAAATACAAGCCGTGGCTGACAGGGTTTCTCCTGTCCCCTGCAATATTTCTATAGTGAATCAACCCCGCCCCCCCCAACTCCCCGGCAGTCCTGGCAAAGTCTCTCCGACCATGCTACAGGCTGAAGGGCTCAAGGGTGGGTTGAACTAGTGCGGCTCGGAAGCTAGCAGCTGACGGAACGCGCGGAGTGCCTTCACAAACCTCCCGTGCAGCTAGCCCCAGTTGCACATGTTGAGTGGGGGAGCAAACAAAAAACGGAGCCCGGAGGGCCCACTGACTGGGTAGCTGGTCTATGTTGGCTTTGTAATTAGTAGGTTTTGCTCTGAATCTATGTAGTTTCCATGTAGTTAGAAAAAGGTGTGAACTTGGTCGTATTCATAAATACATGTTTTGAGACGTGTTGCTGCACAACAGTGTAACATGCAGTCCGACTTGCTCATGTCACGTGAGTTTGTTTTAATCATGAGGAGTGATCAAAATACATTGCGTAGCCTACGGATTTGTTCAACGCATCCGTGATTTCTGTGAACATCCTCATCCTTGTATTTTGCTTGCACAAACCTGCTTCACCAACACTACCCTGGTGGCTTTGTCTGTGGAATATAGACCTGCACAGGCTGACTCCAGGATGTCGTTCGCAGGGACCTGGGTCGCTTTCCTCCAGCATCCCTAGCAAGCAGCAGAGTACACCGACATAGCGAGGCTGCCACTCCAGGTCGCTGCTGTGCTGATCATAAGAGTCATAAATATTCTGTCCAGTAAAGCCATGCTGACTCCGAAGACCCATTCTGCTCATCCCAAGACCCCCTGGGCCACGCTCGTTTGACCCCGGATGGTGAGCTCGCCACAAAGTCCATTTGTATATGAGCCACGGTCATTGTCTTCATTGTATGTTTCCCCAAGAGGACACAGCAAAATATTGGGGGCTCGTGCCTTGGTTTTTGTGGGACATCTTGAGCTCGCCGCATATCCCTCCAAATAGGTTGCTCTGCAAAGCCGCGACAGCGCAGCCTTGACCAAGCGCTCTGGGCCTAGGAAGCTTGCGTCAGAAAGGATGCTTTGAGAATCACTTGTGGAATCGGAGGTAGAAAAGCACCAGGTGGAGGAAACTCTATTTTGGAAGTAGAGAGATCCCTCTGAGAGCGGTCTCGCAGTGCATCCAAAGTTAACTTGAGTCACACAAAGTATTGTGGCTTCCTCGTTGGGCTGCCCATGTCCTTCACAAATCAGATGCAACCGGCAATCGATGCGAATAGTGTCAGTTGCTCGCTGGCCCCGGAACGGGCTTCGGTACAGAATTCGATTGGTCTCTTGAACTTCACAGCCCCGAACGTGTCGTGTGAATCACTCTCACGCGCCATGAAGGACTCTCAAGGATCGCGAGTCACGACCTTTCCTTTGGGTGGCCCCCTTCACCACTTGCAAACACAAAGTATGAAGACACTGGGCAGGTACCGCCACTTGTTTAGCGCTGTGATGATGCTATCACTCGAAGTCTGTCAGACTTTCTGGCCCGTTCAGAAGCCTCATATCAGTCAGCCGCATGTCATGTTCCACACTTTCATACACTTGAGATTAGTCTGGTAAGCGGGTGTTGACTTTCCGGCCACTTTGCTCACTCCAACTTGGACGTTTACACACTATTACAGGACTTCAGCAAAGCGAAAATCCCGGAAAAACCAACACGCTGTTCAAAAAAACGGGTCCAGAACGGCTTGACGGCTTCACAAATTTCAGCCCGCCTCCGCGCACGGTCTCGGAGCCCCGGCGCTCTTTGGGAAACTTTACAAAGGCACGAGACACCCGCAGAAGGCACTCCAAGCTCCTTGGGTGCGATGGAACCCAATGCAGTCCTTTTAGTGTCAACCGTCAACTCCTCTAAAATGGGGTTCGTTGGATTTAAATGAAATCCCACATGGGCCTTTCAAACAGAAGGAAAGAACAACTTCACTTGTGCCATGCCCCCGTTGGCGGGGCTTTCTTGGCTTGGCTTTTGCAGTTATGGAAGATAACAACCGCTTCCTGCAAAGCATAAACAACACGATTGCGCAGCTCATATCCCAAGGTCCTTCAATCGTGGTATTGTTTGCTGTCCAATATCTCGCCGTCGTCTTGCCAACAGTCGCCCATTGCACAGCCTATGACCCAGTAGGTCTTGCACTGCCATGTCGTTTTTTGATGAAATCGGTTGGTTGTCTCAGGAATTTGCACATTGAGACCGGGGCAACGAGACAACACGCCAGCAGCAAGGTATTGCACATCCCATGCCATGCCCTTGCCAGGTCCTGGAATATGCTGTTGATTGAAATTCCAGGTAGACGCATTCCACACATATGCTGGCGGTCATGATAGACACATAATAGGATTATGTGAATGTCAATGCAGGACAACCCAAACATGAATAGAATGTGAAGAACTGCCTGAAACATGCTAATCATATTCTAGGGACGTGCATAAAAACATGCCAGACATGTGATCAACATATGGTAAACGCTCAATACATTCTAAGCATAGTAGGCATACATGCACTAGATACGTACGCCAAGAAACTGAACATGTCAGGAAACAATAGCTCAATATACGCTAGCCATACACTCGCGTCATGCTAAACCAGCGGCTGGGGCCACTTGTCGGGCCAACAGCAAACATAGAATGGAGTTGAATTAGACACGTTTGTCATGCTAGACACAGTGTAATCTGCCAATAGCACACCGGACATATGCCAGCTCCATGCACACCATCCTACACATAAACATAGCACACTTGCCAAGCACTTGCTAGACACAGAAAATACATATGCTAGATAGACATGTATCATAACTTATAACTATTGATGATACTGTGGGTGGACGAAATCCTGCACCACTTAAATCAACGAGTTAAACAAGGGTGTAGAAGGACCCCCCGCTCCCCATATTCAATGTTGCTTTGATGGGCTGTAAAGGTGGTGCAGGATTTCGTCCATTCAACTTCTTTTCCTTCAGCGTGTTTTCAGCCCCCAATATTAAAAAGGGAGCGCGAGGGCGTGCAACCCAATGCTGCGATGGTGGTGCAGGATTCTGTCCACCCACCGTCTCACGGAGAGCTTTTTGCTTGTCATCCACATGTTTCTCCAATGAGACAGAGATCCTGAAAAACAAAATGTCTGCGTCTGCTTGTCACCCACATGCTTCTCCAAATGATTGAAGAGCCTGAAACACAACACATCTGAGTCTCCCACCTTCACTCGTCTGCCATTTGTGTGTGTGTGTGTGCGCGCATGTCGGGGTTGGTCAAGTTTTTGTGTAGAACGAGAGCGCGCCGGACACACAGAGAGCACACATACACACACACACACATGCGTGCGCGCTCACACTGGAAGACAGAAGAAGTGCAACACGCAGCGCACATCTCTGCAAGTGTCTCCTTGCAGGAGTTGCTCCTGTTCTTGACAGCTGTTTGGCTGGTGTAGTTGAACAGTCCTTGTGTTAGCCATGCCAGAAGCTGGCTGGACCAAGCTGTCCACTGAGGAGATTCGTTTGGCGTCGGAGTGGTATGAAGATGGTGAATCCTGTAAAGAAATAGCAGACAAGCTTGGCAGGGACAAGTCTGTAATCACCCGGCTTTTGGTGAAGCAAGTTGGGCGCAAGGCCCAGGGGCGGCCTCTCCTGCTTACTCCTGCCAAGGTAGCTTTCTTGAAGCGAAAGCTCACAGAATTGGTGCAGAAGGCAGATGCTCGCTACACAGTGACTGCTGCCATGTTGAAGAAAGCATGCAATTTGAAACGGTCAGTCAAAAGCATCCAGCGGGCCTTGCACAAGGAAGGAGTGTATTTTCGGAGACTTCGAGAAAAACCGCTTTTGACAAATGCTGATGTGAAAGCGCGGCTGGCATTTGCGCGCAAATACAAGTCCAAGTCAGTAAGCTGGTGGGCAGAACGTCTTGATGCTGCAATTGATGGGAAATTCTTCAAGGCCAATCTTACTGGGGAGGCCAGAGCCCGCGCTGCCAAAAGGGCAACAGTTGGCGCTTACAGGGCGAAGGGCAAAGGTCTGGACAGAGGGTATGTGAAGCCTAAGGGCACCCTGAATTACAACACTGGTGCCCGCAGCATTTTGATAGTTGCTGGGGTTGGCCGTGGTAGAATGCTCATGTGGCATCAAGTCCGGAATTCTCGTTGGAATGGCATAGCTGCTGCTTCTATGTACACCAGTTTGGCTTCCAGCCTTCAGAGAGAAAGACCCACCAAAAGACGATTCTGCATCCTGGAAGACAATGACCCGACGGGCTTCAAGTCCAAACGAGGCGTGGCGGCGAAGAGAGCTGCCCGCCTGGATGTATTGGAAATCCCGCGCAGGAGCCCGGATTTGAGTGTTATGGATTATGCCATATGGAGCGAGATCAATCGCCGGATGCGCCGCCAAGAGCGGAAGTGGGCGGCTTCCAAGCGAGAGACCCGCGCACAGTTTGCTGCTCGGCTGCGTCGAACAGCCAAGAAGCTGCCAGCGGCATTTATTCGGGCTAGCATGGGTGACATGAAACGTCGGTGTCAGCTTGTTTTGGCCGCCAAAGGTGGCTTCTTTCAAGAGGGCAAGTAACAGGGCCTGCAGCCACGGAAGTAGTGAGCTGAAGAAACAACGGTTTCAGCACACGTTCCATGACAGAGATGCACCTGCCAGCTGCCTGATTGCATGCTTTCGTTGGCCTGCAATTGCGCAAACACATGTGAGTGGTGTTTTTTATTCCCTTCTAATTCATTTGAAATTATTCGACCTTCCGCCAACCCTTCCGCGGCCTGCAGGGGTACCTTCCGCGAAGCGTTTTGTTAGAAAAATCGCTTCCGCGAGCCTCCGCGGACATGAGTTTACAACATTCGGAAGCATTTCGCTTCCGTGACCACAGTCTCAGCATAGTTTTCGAACCTGCTGCTTCCGCGTTTGCTTGCTTACTTGCTTGTTTGCTTGTTTGTTTGTTTGTTTGTTTGCTTGCGCGCTTGCTTGCTGGCCCTTGCTTGCTTGCTCGCTTGCTTGCGCGCCTGCCTGCCTGCTTGCTTGTCGGTTGGTTTTGCTGACGACTGGCAAGCGTTCGTCACGGCAAGACGCGGGCTGCGACGCTTTTCCACTAGAGCGCGACCGTGCGGTGGAAAGCGCTTAGGCTTTCTCCGAGGAGGTTGAGGAGCTACTGCTGCTGCTACTTGCAGAAGAGGACGAGCCTTCAGCCTCGGCAGGACGAAGTCGACGTTTGAGGTGCGCCAGCTCCCGCTTCTTCTTGGCAGCGTGCTTGCTGAGCTGCTTGGCCTTGGCTGACATTTTCTCTTCAAGGCTTCGTTTTGGAGCAACCTCTCTGTCTGGGAGGAAGGTCTTTTGCGCAGCAAAGCGCCGGGTGACGTGGTTAACATCACCTGGCTCCGGCCCTGCTTGCTCCCAGGAGCGCGGCTTGTCGTAGTATCCGCGCCGCCACTCCACCTTCTCCTCCGACACCACCTCATCCACGTGGCAGGGCAGGACCCTCGACCCTTGCCTCAAATCCGTGAAAACATGGTTGACGATGCGCACACCAGGCGCGGCATGACGGTCCAAGGCTACCAGGCTGTAGGTTCGTGAAATTTTGAGCGTGGCGGCGGACAGAAAGCTCCGCTTCGTTGGTCGGAAGCGGCCAGGGTCGAAGTTTGAGACAAGGATGGCTGGCGTGGTCGGGTCGTCGGCTATCCTCGAAGCCGCGCCTTCTCGGTAGCACTGCGTGAGATCCCGCAGGTTGTAAATAGGGTGCTTCTGGATGAACCGGGACACCCACATGCGAGTCCAAGCGAAGAGCCTATCGCAAGCTCCCTTTCCGTGATGCTCAGCCAGGTAGAGCACTTCGACTTCCACGTTGAGAACTTTCACCTAGCGCTGTCACAGAGGCAGGGAAGCAACTATGAGACAAAGCAAAACGACCTTAGGCAAATCGTTAAATAGCGTAGAAGCACTTGCAGCAAAGGCACGAGCGTGCACAAGAAATGGGCCGCGTTTTCGTACGACCGAAAGTGCGGTCCGACATCACTGGCAAGGATGAGCTTTTTGACTGCAGGCCAGTGTGTGCCAGGATGACGTCGAAGAAGAGCAATGGCCTCATTCACCAACATGTTGGCGGCCTGAGCGTCATGGTCCAAAACTTCCGAGACCAAGAGGAGGTACACGTCCACGTGTGTTCCCGTGCGTGTGGGCACCCGCGCAAAGACCCCAAACACGGTGAGAGACAGTTTGTTTTGCGCGTGCCACTCGTCTCCTGTCTCTTGCGCACCTTGCTAGGGAGGCCATTGGAAACACGCAACATGCCACATGACAGACTGAGCTTACTTTGCCTAAGAGAAAACTGCTAAGACAAGCTGGGCGACTGAGCGGGTATCTCACGTTCTCCTTGAAATCCATCTGCAGGAGGACAGCGGAAGCAGGCAGCGACTCCCCTGAAGCAAGCTGTTCCAACGCTGCTTCTTGCCGCCTTGCAGAGGTTTGGTGCCAGCGGTAAGCTTCCAACAGCTCCACATGCCCCTTCAGGGTGTGGATGGCAGACGCTTCAGCACTGTGGAGAGCAAGTCGGGTGGCAAGCCCAAGCGCTTGCCTTTCTCTGGAGTTGGCGGCGTTGAAGTTCTGTTGCTGCACGAATGCCAAAGAAGTGGCCAACAAGGGGAACTTGTCAGTCTTCTCCTTGTTCTCAATTGTCGCAGGGCTGCTGTCGAAGGGGTGGAAATACTGCTGGGAGAACTCTTCGATCTCAAGCCTGTGCTTGGCCAAGGCCCTCTGAGCTGCTGGGAGCAAGTGACGCTCCAAATGCTTGCAGTGCTCGCAAATGTCCGTCTGCCTCATGGGGTTCTTCACGTGAGGGAAGTGTCGCTTCATGATGGAGTGGAAGGTGGACCACGACATGGACTCGTGAAGCTCTGGCTCCTCAAGGAAGACTCGGTAGCGCTTCTTCCGCAAGTGCTGGGCGACGACCATTTTCTTGTTCCTACTGTTCACCTTTGTGCGGCGGCCTCGCTTGCGCTGTTGACTTTTTGGGCCTTCCGCGGCAGCAGCTGCGCTATGCTTGGTCAGGGTGTAACCGGCTGCGGTGAGGGCCTCCTGCGGCAAGGGTACCTTGGTGACAGCAGAGTCCAACTGCGTGAGTGTGATGACGGGGACGTCAAGGTTTGTGCTGGCGGGGACCGTTGCTCGTAGCTTCCCCAGCTGCTCTAGTAGCAGGCCACAGGCTGTGTCCTGGGCAGCATCCCGCTGTAGGATCAAGCGGAGATCGCTGCAGTTCGCCGTAAGCTCCTCTACCACCTCAGGTTGAACATCTCTTGGACATCCTCAGGGTCACGACTGCGTTGAAGTAAGAGGCGGCAGGCTTCGTTGGCGACGATGCGGCGCTGCCTTGCGCCAAGCTCACGCCATGGCTTCGCTTTTGCGCCCATGCTGTGTGGAGAGTGGTCGAGTTGGCGGCCTACGAAAGGGCAACTGGTGGGAAAGGTCGGGGGCCCCTTCCGCGGGCCTTCCGCGAAGCTTCCGCGGCGCTTCCGCGAAAATCCGCGTTTGGGATTCTGTTTTTGGGTTCCCTACTGCTACCTGAAACGCACACACACACACACACGCACACGTCTCTCTTTCACACGCACGCACGCGTACGCACACACACACAGGCTGAACATGCAAGTGTTGTTGCAGGCGCTCGTGTTGTTGCAGGTTGCAAGTGCTTATTAAAACCTGATCAATGCAGGGGCACCTTTGTCGTTTGACTTTGTGAGGCTGCACCGCTACACCCGGTTGGGGTGAAAAGCTAAAGCCGGAAATGGCGTCAGCCTGCGAATGACACTGCGGCTTGCTGCAGAAAATGAAGACCCATGCTGGACTTGCTGCGCTGCTTGCAAGCTGCAGCTCGCTTGAACGATGTTCGGCATGTGACAAGCTAGGGGGGGCAAACTCTTCTTCTTACCTTCTTGCACCCCTTTAAACTTGCCCATAGTAAGAAAGGGCCCGCAGAAAAAAAAAGTATTTGATTCCCCCGCTAGCTGGCACATCCTGGGTCCCTTTTTTGACTCGCACCACGGCCTGTCAAGTTTGTACCCCGAAGATCCCCTAGAACATAGCCACAAGGCTATAAAACCCTGAGACAAGCACATCTATAAATGAGCCAGGATCAATGCTTGCGCTTCTTCGCAGGCGGCCCGGCTTCCAACAAACTTTCAAAATGGCGAGCTGCTGCTTCCAACTGTGGCAGAACCTCTTCGAAGCGGCGCAGGAACTCCTCGAGCTTCTTTTCCAGCCCTTTCTTAGGCGGCGAAGCATTTTCAGCTTCAGCACGCTTTGTCTTACTCTCCTGTCGCACGGACTCTGCCAAATGCTGGTCTTCAAAGAGTATGTGAAGGCGCTGGTGGCCTGTAGCACGACGGAACGCACCCGTGCAGTACTCACAAAAAGACCCCTTTTGCGCCCAAGTGCGAGCTTCTTCACAAAGGCGGCATGTGGCCACGCGCTCCGTCTTGCCACCGAAGTTGAGCTTCGGCTTCTCTTCTGGAACCGCGGCAGCAGCGGCCTTCTCCGGGGTCATGACCTCCTTCTCCACCACCTTGGGAACAGCCGCTGCGGACGACGCTGCGTGTGAGCGTAATGCCGAGGAAGAGCGTTCTGCTTGAAGGGGCTGCGCGGCTGGCTCCGCTGGCTCCAATGGCTTCGTTGTCTCTGCGACCTCCGCTGGCGGGTTGGCTGGGTCCGCCTGAAGAGCCGCCAGAGTTGGGTCCTCCACTACCTAGGATAGCAATTCCGGGCAATGGCCCCGCACACACACACACACATAGGCGACAGCCCAAACAAAAGATGATGCTGTCCGAGCCTGGAAGCTCCAGACTGAGGGTTTCCAGGCGGAGCAACCAGTGCGAACAAAGAAGCGTCCCCGTCTGGCTCTGAAGGCTTCTGCTTGGCCTCCAGGAGCATGGAAACGACAACCGAACATTGTGTGGGAAGCTCGAGACCCAGCCCAAACAACGCCCTTGTTGTCTAAGAGGTGAAGCCAAATTTGTTTCCCGTCAATAAGAAAACAAAGCTTGGCCCGATGGACAGTCCTGGGCAAACCTACTTCGCATCCCTCTCGCCTCCAAAGGAGCGCCGCCCCGTTGAGCTTGGACTGCCTCTCCTTTCAGCCAACGCTTCCCGCGGGTGCTGAACTCCCACTTGAGCTCACGATCATCTTGGACCAGCCACCCACGATGATGAGCTGCCGCCAGGCAGTGCAACTGGATGGTGCCCTGGGCTTCCTTCCGCAGCAACTTCCCAATACACCCTCGGACAGCACACAGCTTTGGAACTTCAGGCTCTGGCGCGGACATTGGCGACATATCTAGGGAGGTAACCTACAGTTGCAAACCCTCCGCAGTTTAAAGAAAGGAGAATCCTCATTGGCCCTATTCTTGCCTGCTCTTCCATAACATATGTTACTATGTTCCATGAGCGTGGGTGGCCCGATGCCTGTTGCGCAGCCCTGTGCCAGCATGCGGCCGGCCACACAAGCCAATGGCACGGAGTTGAGCGCCCTTGTCCAGTTTGGTGGCTTGGGCGCGTGACAGGGGTTTCCATAGGAAAACAACATCCCCGAAAAACATGTCTTTCCACGCAAGCTAACCACCAACTTGAACTTCGCTTGCAAATCCATGCTAGTACATTGGTCTACCCCCTTGTGGACCACGAAGGTGTAAGCCCTCATGCCTTTGCCGAAACAATAAACCTGCTTTTGACAAAACGAGGCTGGCCCAGCATTACACACTTGCAAGAACATGTCGAACCTTCCTTTCTGCCTCCGCACATGCGCCTCCACCTCTCAAAGCTGGTTGTAAGAAGGACAGAACAGATCCTAGAACCCCCCGGGAAGCCTCACCCTACATAAAAACTTCTAAGCAGACCCTAGTTGACGACCCAAATGGGCACACAATCATGCAATCCACGTGTTCTCTCTAGTCTTCTAAACGCATGCCTCAGTCTCTCAATCAAAACAAAGCTGCTTCATATTTGCTTGTTCCACAAGCTGCACTGCCAGCACAAACAAACATACTCCGTAAACCCTTCCGCGAGCTTCCGCGGAAAAAAACCCTTCCGCAAAGCTTCCGCGGGCTTCCGCGACTGTGGCGCGGCGCGCATTTCTTCAGAATGTCAAAGAATAAATTCCGTACCTTTACATACGTAATGGAGGGGCAAAAAAAACGCTACTCATGTGTTCCAGTGCACGCATAGTGCACTCCACAGCGCACGCCACAGTGCACCGTCACAGAACACCGCAAATACCCATGGATCGGTGCTTTCTGTTCCAGATTTACAACAAGAAGAAAATTAGAGGTTTCTTGAATTCTGCACCAGGTTTGCAAAATACATGGCAGTGGCGACACTTTGGACCCCGTGCAACGCAGCGTGCACTGTGCGTGCACTGCGAGTACACTGCGCGTGCACTGTATGTATACGCACCCACGCACTTCCGCACGAGCGCGTGTTGCGCCCCGGTGTTTGTGCGCATGTGTGCGTGAGTCCTTTCGCGCGCGTGTCTGAGCGTGTCTGACACTGAAACTGTCTGCTACCCTGCCTTCATCACAGCGTCACAGCCCCACCTTTAACACCCAGGCGTTTCGCAATGCTCGTCCACAACTGGACTTGTCCAGGCGTGGGCCCGCGGCGCGTTTCGCACGTGCATTCTGACAAGCCCAGAAAGGTGGATGCTAAGGGCCACCCAGGCGTTTCGCAATGCTCGTCCACAACTGGACTTGTCCAGGCGTGGGCCCGCGGCGCGTTTCGCACCTGCATTCTGACAAGCCCAGAAAGGTGGATGTTAAGGGCCACCCAGGCGTTTCGCAATGCTCGTCCACAACTGGACTTGTCCAGGCGTGGGCCCGCGGCGCGTTTCGCACCTGCATTCTGACAAGCCCAGAAAGGTGGATGTTAAGGGCCACCCAGGCGTTTCGCAATGCTCGTCCACAACTGGACTTGTCCAGGCGTGGGCCCGCGGCGCGTCTCGCACCTGCATTCTGACAAGCCCAGAAAGGTGGATGCTAAGGGCCACCCAGCGTTTTGCAATGCTCCTCGTCCACAACTGGACTTGTCCATCGCACCCACTTTTAGCCTCTTTTAAAGTTGCTTGCCACTCTGCAGCGTTTTGCTCCAGTGACTCAAGTGTCGACTTGTCCACCATGCCTTGCGAGCTCTTGCTGCCCACGCGGCGTCTCCGCCGCAAGACATGGCTTGGGTTCGAAGCGGTGGGGGAAGATGACCCTCTGCATGACTTCTCCGCAGTTGATGAGCCTGCTGGTGAAGTTGTCGGGGGCAACAAGTCCGTGTACCTGGTCACACTGCCGGCCTTGAAGACAAGCGCCATGCGCCGCGGCTACGTGTGCCCATCCACGTGGTCACACGATGAAATCTTGCGAGTCTTCCTGTCTGTCTTTGACCATGTGCCGGGTGAGGAAAAAACTGGCTTCGCGCTTGAAAGCGTGACTGTTTTCCGGGAGAAGCATGCCGGAGATGGCCGCCACCACTGGCACATTGCTTTGAAAGCTTCTCGCAGCTTTCCGCTTTGCCCCTTTCAAGCGTGCTTTGCACGTGAGCCATGGGCTGGCGTCGCATTGGAGCTGCACCCACTTGGGATACTGGTCAGCGGTGCGCTATGGCTTCATGCCCAGCACTAAGAAAGGTCAAGCAGACCTTGACCCACAGCCCCGATTTTGGTCAAGGACAGGCCAGCACCCTTCCCTCTTTGAGGCGTCCCAGGAGCCAATCACCGCAGCGGCCCTTGCCCGTCGCCGTGAGCACAAGTCAAGGAGGCAGCTGCAACTGGGAAGCCAGAGCCGCGGGCCACTGCAGGCTCCAGGTTGATCGCGTACCTGAAGCTCCATGGTAGCCCCGCACTCGTGGCCTTCGCTTTCAAGAACAGGGCCAAGCTGCCCTCCTTGATTGATGATGTCTGGTCCTGGGAGAAAGTTGAAGAGCACTTAGAGCTGCACGGGAAGTCTCGCATGGATCAGCTGTATTCTGCTGCAGCTTCGCAATGCGCCTGCGGTGGCGAGTGGCTACCACGAGCTTTGGAAGCTTTTGTCTCCAACAACATTTCCCCAGAGCTTTGGTGCAAGGACGTCCTCAAGCTTCTGCAAGCTGGCCGGCGGCCAGATGTGCCGGTCCTTGTGCTGATGGGGCGGTTTGGAGGGGAAGGCAAGTCGTTCTTGCTCTCTCCCCTTCGAGAGGTGTATGGCACTGGGCATGCGCAGGCCACTCCGCAGCGTGGTTCTTTCCCTCTCCTTGGCCTCGAGAGCAAGCGGATTGTCATCTTAGATGACTGGTGCTTCGACGAGAAGGTGCTACCGCTGGCAACTCAGCTGCTGTGGTACGAGGGCAAGCCCTTCCCGCTCCCTCGTCCACAGAACAGCAGCCATCTCCTCTACGAAGGCACGGCTCCGCTCTTCGTCACCGTGAAGGAGAAAGACTTGGGGCCCATTATTGCCCAAGCAGAAGTGGCCAGGGCACAAGGCGTGCCATCCGAGCACACCATGCTCCTCCGACGCCTCAAGATCTACCGCTTTGTCAAGCCCTTGCCTCCCTCTAGCAAGCATATTGCTGAGTGTGCTCGGTGCTTTTCAAATATGGTGCTCCGGTATGGACTTTAATTCAACACTTTTCAAATTCGCAAAACGGTTGCCAATGGTTCAACGCGTTTCAAATTCGTGACACATCGTTCTCGGATTGCAAAACCTGTCTGATCAGATGCTGCACCTTTAGCGGGGTACTGTGGGTGGACGAAATCCTGCACCACTTAAATCAACGAGTTAAACAAGGGTGTAGAAGGACCCCCCGCTCCCCATATTCAATGTTGCTTTGATGGGCTGTAAAGGTGGTGCAGGATTTCGTCCATTCAACTTCTTTTCCTTCAGCGTGTTTTCAGCCCCCAATATTAAAAAGGGAGCGCGAGGGCGTGCAACCCAATGCTGCGATGGTGGTGCAGGATTCTGTCCACCCACCGTCTCACGGAGAGCTTTTTGCTTGTCATCCACATGTTTCTCCAATGAGACAGAGATCCTGAAAAACAAAATGTCTGCGTCTGCTTGTCACCCACATGCTTCTCCAAATGATTGAAGAGCCTGAAACACAACACATCTGAGTCTCCCACCTTCACTCGTCTGCCATTGGTGTGTGTGTGTGTGCGCGCATGTCGGGGTTGGTCAAGTTTTTGTGTAGAACGAGAGCGCGCCGGACACACAGAGAGCACACATACACACACACACACATGCGTGCGCGCTCACACTGGAAGACAGAAGAAGTGCAACACGCAGCGCACATCTCTGCAAGTGTCTCCTTGCAGGAGTTGCTCCTGTTCTTGACAGCTGTGTGGCTGTGGTGTAGTTTGAACAGTCCTTTGAGTTAAGCCATTGCAGAAGCTGGCTGGACCAAGCTGTCCACTGAGGCGTTTCGTTGGCGTCGGAGTGGTTATGAAGATGGTGAAATCCTCGTTAAAGAAATAGCAGGACAAGCTTGGCAGGGACAAGTCTGTAATCACCCGGCTTTTGGTGAAGCAGTTGGGCGCCAAGCGCCCAGGGGGCGGCCTCTTCCGCTTTACTCCTGCCAATGTAGCGTTCTTGAAGCGGAAAAGCTACAGATAGGTGCAGGAAGCAGATGCTCGCTACACAGTGATGCTGCCATGTTGAAGAAGCATGCAATTTGAAACAGTCAGTCAAAAGCATCCAGCGGGCCTTGCACAAGGAAGGAGTGTACTTTCGGAGACTTCGAGAAAAACCGCTTTTGACAAATGCTGATGTGAAAGCGCGGCTGGCATTTGCGCGCAAATACAAGTCCAAGTCAGTACGCTGGTGGGCAGAACGTCTTGATGCTGCAATTGATGGGAAATTCTTCAAGGCCAATCTTACTGGGGAGGCCAGAGCCCGCGCTGCCAAAAGGGCAACAGTTGGCGCTTACAGGGCGAAGGGCGAAGGTCTGGACAGAGGGTATGTGAAGCCTAAGGGCACCCTGAATTACAACACTGGTGCCCGCAGCATTTTGATAGTTGCTGGGGTTGGCCGTGGTAGAATGCTCATGTGGCGTCAAGTCCGGAATTCTCGTTGGAATGGCGTAGCTGCTGCTTCTATGTACACCAGCTTGGCTTCCAGCCTTGAGAGGGAAGACCCACCAAAAGGATTCTGCATCCTGGAAGACAATGACCCGACGCGGGTTCAAGTCCCAAACGACGCCGAGTCCCAAACGACCAATTGCTTGGCCGACTAGAAAGTCTGTGGAAACTACCCTAGCCCGGATTTTGTGTTGTTATGGATTATGCCATAGGGAGCAGATCAATCGCCGGATTCTGGGCCCGCCGCCAAGAGCGGCAAGGGGCGGCTTTCCAAGCGAAGAGACCCGCGCACAGTTTTTGCTGCTCGGCTGGTGCGTCTCGAACAGCCAAGAAGCTTGCCAGGGCATTTATTCGGGTACGCGCAGAAGTCATGGGCTGCTGTAAATTAAGCCGACTCCGAAGGCAGCCCAAAGGTGGCTTCTTTCAAGAGGGCAAGTAACAGGGCCTGCAGCCACGGAAGTAGTGAGCTGAAGAAACAACGGTTTCAGCACACGTTCCATGACAGAGATGCACCTGCCAGCTGCCTGATTGCATGCTTTCGTTGGCCTGCAATTGCGCAAACACATGTGAGTGGTGTTTTTTATTCCCTTCTAATTCATTTGAAATTATTCGACCTTCCGCCAACCCTTCCGCGGCCTGCAGGGGTACCTTCCGCGAAGCGTTTTGATAGAAAAATCGCTTCCGCGAGCCTCCGCGGACATGAGTTTACAACATTCGGAAGCATTTCGCTTCCGCGACCACAGTCTCAGCATAGTTTTCGAACCTGCTGCTTCCGCGTTTGCTTGCTTACTTGCTTGTTTGCTTGTTTGTTTGTTTGTTTGTTTGTTTGTTTGCTTGCGCGCTTGCTTGCTGGCCCTTGCTTGCTTGCTCGCTTGCTTGCGCGCCTGCCTGCCTGCTTGCTTGTCGGTTGGTTTTGCTGACGACTGGCAAGCGTTCGTCACGGCAAGACGCGGGCTGCGACGCTTTTCCACTAGAGCGCGACCGTGCGGTGGAAAGCGCTTAGGCTTTCTCCGAGGAGGTTGAGGAGCTACTGCTGCTGCTACTTGCAGAAGAGGACGAGCCTTCAGCCTCGGCAGGACGAAGTCGACGTTTGAGGTGCGCCAGCTGCCGCTTCTTCTTGGCAGCGTGCTTGCTGAGCTGCTTGGCCTTGGCTGACATTTTCTCTTCAAGGCTTCGTTTTGGAGCAACCTCTCTGTCTGGGAGGAAGGTCTTTTGCGCAGCAAAGCGCCGGGTGACGTGGTTAACATCACCTGGCTCCGGCCCTGCTTGCTCCCAGGAGCGCGGCTTGTCGTAGTATCCGCGCCGCCACTCCACCTTCTCCTCCGACACCACCTCATCCACGTGGCAGGGCAGGACCCTCGACCCTTGCCTCAAATCCGTGAAAACATGGTTGACGATGCGCACACCAGGCGCGGCATGACGGTCCAAGGTGGCTACCAGGCTGTAGGTTCGTGAAATTTTGAGCGTGGCGGCGGACAGAAAGCTCCGCTTCGTTGGTCGGAAGCGGCCAGGGTCGAAGTTTGAGACAAGGATGGCTGGCGTGGTCGGGTCGTCGGCTATCCTCGAAGCCGCGCCTTCTCGGTAGCACTGCGTGAGATCCCGCAGGTTGTAAATAGGGTGCTTCTGGATGAACCGGGACACCCACATGCGAGTCCAAGCGAAGAGCCTATCGCAAGCTCCCTTTCCGTGATGCTCAGCCAGGTAGAGCACTTCGACTTCCACGTTGAGAACTTTCACCTAGCGCTGTCACAGAGGCAGGGAAGCAACTATGAGACAAAGCAAAACGACCTTAGGCAAATCGTTAAATAGCGTAGAAGCACTTGCAGCAAAGGCACGAGCGTGCACAAGAAATGGGCCGCGTTTTCGTACGACCGAAAGTGCGGTCCGACATCACTGGCAAGGATGAGCTTTTTGACTGCAGGCCAGTGTGTGCCAGGATGACGTCGAAGAAGAGCAATGGCCTCATTCACCAACATGTTGGCGGCCTGAGCGTCATGGTCCAAAACTTCCGAGATTAAGAGGAGGTACACGTCCACGTGTGTTCCCGTGCGTGTGGGCACCCGCGCAAAGACCCCAAACACGGTGAGAGACAGTTTGTTTTGCGCGTGCCACTCGTCTCCTGTCTCTTGCGCACCTTGCTAGGGAGGCCATTGGAAACACGCAACATGCCACATGACAGACTGAGCTTACTTTGCCTAAGAGAAAACTGCTAAGACAAGCTGGGCGACTGAGCGGGTATCTCACGTTCTCCTTGAAATCCATCTGCAGGAGGACAGCGGAAGCAGGCAGCGACTCCCCTGAAGCAAGCTGTTCCAACGCTGCTTCTTGCCGCCTTGCAGAGGTTTGGTGCCAGCGGTAAGCTTCCAACAGCTCCACATGCCCCTTCAGGGTGTGGATGGCAGACGCTTCAGCACTGTGGAGAGCAAGTCGGGTGGCAAGCCCAAGCGCTTGCCTTTCTCTGGAGTTGGCGGCGTTGAAGTTCTGTTGCTGCACGAATGCCAAAGAAGTGGCCAACAAGGGGAACTTGTCAGTCTTCTCCTTGTTCTCAATTGTCGCTGCTGTCGAAGGGGTGGAAATACTGCTGGGAGAACTCTTCGATCTCAAGCCTGTGCTTGGCCAAGGCCCTCTGAGCTGCTGGGAGCAAGTGACGCTCCAAATGCTTGCAGTGCTCGCAAATGTCCGTCTGCCTCATGGGGTTCTTCACGTGAGGGAAGTGTCGCTTCATGATGGAGTGGAAGGTGGACCACGACATGGACTCGTGAAGCTCTGGCTCCTCAAGGAAGACTCGGTAGCGCTTCTTCCGCAAGTGCTGGGCGACGACCATTTTCTTGTTCCTACCGCGGCCAACGACTGCTACCCGCTCGGTGTCCTGCAAGTGTGGGGCAAGCACACGGCGGACCAAGCTGACCATCTCAACGCTGTTCACCTTTGTGCGGCGGCCTCGCTTGCGCTGTTGACTTTTTGGGCCTTCCGCGGCAGCAGCTGCGCTATGCTTGGTCAGGGTGTAACCGGCTGCGGTGAGGGCCTCCTGCGGCAAGGGTACCTTGGTGACAGCAGAGTCCAACTGCGTGAGTGTGATGACGGGGACGTCAAGGTTTGTGCTGGCGGGGACCGTTGCTCGTAGCTTCCCCAGCTGCTCTAGTAGCAGGCCACAGGCTGTGTCCTGGGCAGCATCCCGCTGTAGGATCAAGCGGAGATCGCTGCAGTTCGCCGTAAGCTCCTCTACCACCTCAGGTTGAACATCTCTTGGACATCCTCAGGGTCACGACTGCGTTGAAGTAAGAGGCGGCAGGCTTCGTTGGCGACGATGCGGCGCTGCCTTGCGCCAAGCTCACGCCATGGCTTCGCTTTTGCGCCCATGCTGTGTGGAGAGTGGTCGAGTTGGCGGCCTACGAAAGGGCAACTGGTGGGAAAGGTCGGGGGCCCCTTCCGCGGGCCTTCCGCGAAGCTTCCGCGGCGCTTCCGCGAAAATCCGCGTTTGGGATTCTGTTTTTGGGTTCCCTACTGCTACCTGAAACGCACACACACACACACACGCACACGTCTCTCTTTCACACGCACGCACGCGTACGCACACACACACAGGCTGAACATGCAAGTGTTGTTGCAGGCGCTCGTGTTGTTGCAGGTTGCAAGTGCTTATTAAAACCTGATCAATGCAGGGGCACCTTTGTCGTTTGACTTTGTGAGGCTGCACCGCTACACCCGGTTGGGGTGAAAAGCTAAAGCCGGAAATGGCGTCAGCCTGCGAATGACACTGCGGCTTGCTGCAGAAAATGAAGACCCATGCTGGACTTGCTGCGCTGCTTGCAAGCTGCAGCTCGCTTGAACGATGTTCGGCATGTGACAAGCTAGGGGGGGCAAACTCTTCTTCTTACCTTCTTGCACCCCTTTAAACTTGCCCATAGTAAGAAAGGGCCCGCAGAAACAAAAGTATTTGATTCCCCCGCTAGCTGGCACATCCTGGGTCCCTTTTTTGACTCGCACCACGGCCTGTCAAGTTTGTACCCCGAAGATCCCCTAGAACATAGCCACAAGGCTATAAACCCTGAGACAAGCACATCTATAAATGAGCCAGGATCAATGCTTGCGCTTCTTCGCAGGCGGCCCGGCTTCCAACAAACTTTCAAAATGGCGAGCTGCTGCTTCCAACTGTGGCAGAACCTCTTCGAAGCGGCGCAGGAACTCCTCGAGCTTCTTTTCCAGCCCTTTCTTAGGCGGCGAAGCATTTTCAGCTTCAGCACGCTTTGTCTTACTCTCCTGTCGCACGGACTCTGCCAAATGCTGGTCTTCAAAGAGTATGTGAAGGCGCTGGTGGCCTGTAGCACGACGGAACGCACCCGTGCAGTACTCACAAAAAGACCCCTTTTGCGCCCAAGTGCGAGCTTCCTCACAAAGGCGGCATGTGGCCACGCGCTCCGTCTTGCCACCGAAGTTGAGCTTCGGCTTCTCCGGCGGAGTGTCTTCTGGAACCGCGGCAGCAGCGGCCTTCTCCAGGGTCATGACCTCCTTCTCCACCACCTTGAGAACAGCCGCTGCGGAAGACGCTGCGTGTGAGCGTAATGCCGAGGAAGAGCGTTCTGCTTGAAGGGGCTGCGCGGCTGGCTCCGCTGGCTCCAATGGCTTCGTTGTCTCTGCGACCTCCGCTGGCGGGTTGGCTGGGTCCGCCTGAAGAGCCGCCAGAGTTGGGTCCTCCACTACCTAGGATAGCAATTCCGGGCAACGGCCCCGCACACACACACACACACATAGGCGACAGCCCAAACAAAAGATGATGCTGTCTGAGCCTGGAAGCTCCAGACTGAGGGTTTCCAGGCGGAGCAACCAGTGCGAACAAAGAAGCGTCCCCGTCTGGCTCTGAAGGCTTCTGCTTGGCCTCCAGGAGCATGGAAACGACAACCGAACATTGTGTGGGAAGCTCGAGACCCAGCCCAAACAACGCCCTTGTTGTCTAAGAGGTGAAGCCAAATTTGTTTCCCGTCAATAAGAAAACAAAGCTTGGCCCGATGGACAGTCCTGGACAAACCTACTTCGCATCCCTCTCGCCTCCAAAGGAGCGCCGCCCCGTTGAGCTTGGACTGCCTCTCCTTTCAGCCAACGCTTCCCGCGGGTGCTGAACTCCCACTTGAGCTCACGATCATCTTGGACCAGCCACCCACGATGATGAGCTGCCGCCAGGCAGTGCAACTGGATGGTGCCCTGGGCTTCCTTCCGCAGCAACTTCCCAATACACCCTCGGACAGCACACAGCTTTGGAACTTCAGGCTCTGGCGCGGACATTGGCGACATATCTAGGGAGGTAACCTACAGTTGCAAACCCTCCGCAGTTTAAAGAAAGGAGAATCCTCATTGGCCCTATTCTTGCCTGCTCTTCCATGTCTATGTTCCATGAGCGTGGGTGGCCCGATGCCTGTTGCGCAGCCCTGTGCCAGCATGCGGCCGGCCACACAAGCCAATGGCACGGAGTTGAGCGCCCTTGTCCAGTTTGGTGGCTTGGGCGCGTGACAGGGGTTTCCATAGGAAAACAACATCCCCGAAAAACATGTCTTTCCACGCAAGCTAACCACCAACTTGAACTTCGCTTGCAAATCCATGCTAGTACATTGGTCTACCCCCTTGTGGACCACGAAGGTGTAAGCCCTCATGCCTTTGCCGAAACAATAAACCTGCTTTTGACAAAACGAGGCTGGCCCAGCATTACACACTTGCAAGAACATGTCGAACCTTCCTTTCTGCCTCCGCACATGCGCCTCCACCTCTCAAAGCTGGTTGTAAGAAGGACAGAACAGATCCTAGAACCCCCCGGGAAGCCTCACCCTGCATAAAAACTTCTAAGCAGACCCTAGTTGACGACCCAAGTGGGCACACAATCATGCAATCCACGTGTTCTCTCTAGTCTTCTAAACGCATGCCTCAGTCTCTCAATCAAAACAAAGCTGCTTCATATGTGCTTGTTCCACAAGCTGCACTGCCAGCACAAACAAACATACTCCGTAAACCCTTCCGCGAGCTTCCGCGGAAAAAAACCCTTCCGCAAAGCTTCCGCGACTGTGGCGCGGCGCGCATTTCTTCAGAATGTCAAAGAATAAATTCCGTACCTTTACATACGTAATGGAGGGGCAAAAAAAACGCTACTCAAATTGGCTCTCCGAAGATCCGACTGCCTCGACGGCAATTGCGCTTTCTGATCCTCTTTCAGGTCGGTTTAAAGGCAAACCAAAAGGAGAACCACAACGCCTTCAGGGTCTCCCCCTTGACTTGGTTGACGTTGCGAAGGGGAGCAAACATTCAAATTTTAGCAGTTAAGTGGTTGGAGTTCAACCACTAAACCACAATAAGCAAAAATGCGAAAAAATGTTTCCCACCAACAACCATCCTCTTTCAGGTCGGTTTAAAGGCAAAAGGAAAACCACAACGCTTTCAGGGTCTAACCCCTAGACAGACCCTGTGAAAAAACTCGTCAAGCTCCCTCCTTGCGAAGTTGCGAGTGAATCCTACAGCTCGCATCTCTATAAGACCCGGAGGCCTTCGGCAAAGATCGATTCAAGCAACGTGCGCGAAAGCGGCTGTGGGGTTCCTTTTGAGACCCAGCAAGTACCCTTTGCACCTTGGCTTGAAGGCAAGCTGAAAGGAAAACCGCAATTTTAGATTTCCCCTATATAAGCTTCCAATAATAATCAACTGGAAGGCATGAGGGCCACAGGTTATGTAGTTACAATTATTCTATGTTTATCCAGGGGAAACCGCTGGACATGTATCAACCCGTCATGTTGAGCCCTCATAGGAGATGAGGATCAATGAAAGAACCTGTATTTGTTCTTCTTTCTTTTCTTTTCTTTTCTTTTTCTCGATTTTGGACCACACATGGGCCGAAGCGTTCTTCTGAGACTCAGCTGTTGGGTTTTGCCGAAGGCGCGAGTGAAATCCGGGCCGTTCGCCCCGGAGCGGGCGGTCTGCATCAACCAAACTGCTCGGTCCAACTCGAGCCGATCCGATCATCGCGCCACGAAACCCTTCACGGCGGGAGACTGGCAGCTGCCAAAACGAGGACACGCGCCGCCGAAAAAACAAAAAGCTGGAACCGCCGTGGTGTGGTCAAAAAGGACATGTGGGTGTTGGTTTCACCCTTTCCAGGGATGGATCCTCACATTAGACACCTGAAGATTGCCTTGTAAATGCTTTCTTTTGGTGTTGAAAAAGCCACATGTTTCAAATGGTTGCAAAATGTATCTTTTAAGGTGCCCTGCTTTCTTACCCTGGTTTACAGGGAAACCTATAGGCAAACCGAAGCTAATCGTTGTCCGTGTTCAAAACGCATAGGACGCCCCCCCGGTTCTCGGGGTTCTGAGATCCATGGGCCGAAGGTGCTGACAAAGGGGAACACGTGGTCAACAAATCACACCAAGGCTGGACTGGCCAAACTTCTTGTTTGCCACTAAAATGGTCCAAACCCAAAAAAGCAAAAAATAAGGCCAACTCAGGAAAGGTTCCTTTTGGTTTCTCTTTGAGATACAAAAAAGGCACCGGCCCGCGAAAATCAGGACACACCCATTAGTCGATCTGGGGACTTGGGACACTCACTAAATGTCCCCCGTCCTCCAGGGAAACAAACAATTTTGACCGGGGCTCACATGATGTTCAAGTGCACGGGTTGACGCGTTCAGTATCAGGTTTGATTGTGACGATGGAGTTGTTTCCTTTGAAGGTTACCCTTCGGGTCGTTAAAGTTAGAGGGGGACCCAAGTTGGGAGTTCCATTTGGAGCCCACAGTTCTTCTTTTCTACTTGGTAAACACTCACCTTCTGGAACGCCCAGTGGGCGACTCCCACTAATTTTGAGACAAGCCCAACTCAGGAGATGCCGACCTCCGCTACTCAAATGCCCAGTGGCCATTGGAAAAGAAAGAAAGGGCGCTTTTTGTGTCGGTTGAGTCTAGAGGGGGACCCTTGCCCAGAGAAAGACTTACCCCTTAAAACTCCAAGCCCTGGGGAGTTAATCTTTTACAAACATATAGCCCATGTTACCCAAAAAGTTGAAAAGTTGTGTTTTTAAGAGGTAAGAAGGGGGAAAAAGGGCGGCACTGAGCAACAGAGGCTACCAAAGAAAGGCGCGTGTCCGCCGCCGGTTTTTGGGGCCCTTTGGCCCCACTCTCTCGGCAACTGCCGCCAACCAAGTGAAGAGAGAACGAGCCCCGAGCCCGTCCCAGCCCTCTGGGGGGACGACACACGTGGATCCCATTGCGCGAGTTCCGATGGCCCCGCGACCGGCCGCAAACTCCGTCGAACACGATTTTCTCGTGGCAATGAGCCCATGGTGGAATGACAAGTGGTCATCACGGAAAACAACCTTGTAAGTGTTAGCTTTGTGCTATGTGGGCCTCGAGGAGTGCAGAACAGTGTTGTTCATTTACAACCAGCCCCAGCACGCTCCCCGAAAACAGCGATATAGCCAGATGTGCATGGTTCCCGGGATCTTTCTCTGTATGCACGCAGTGAATATATTATGAATCATGACACTCTCTCTCCCTCCCTTCTTCCAGTCTCTCTCTCTCTCCCTCCCTCCCTCTCGTCCATGGACCTGCGCCCAGAAGCTCGCGTTGGATGCAAACGTCTCTTGCCAACCAGTCGCGCGGCTGAGATTCAAAGAGCCATTTGTCAGGGCATTTGACTTGGCACCCAAAGGCAATACACAGAAGGTTCTGCCGTGAGCATGGCCTCAATGACTTTGAAATTTGCTTGTGGGGTGATTTAAAACTAGCCATGATCATAAGAGTGTACGATTACCAGGTTCATTCATCCATATTCCCAACGCATTGAACAGGCTAGGTTGTGGCTCATAGTGACACTCCCAAGATTTTTGTGCAGTCAACAAAGATCCTTGTTTCTCTATTTGGCTGTGGGTCAAAAGCAATGGTACCATTTTGGGGTAGGTGCACCACCCATTTTAGTCTATTTTAGTGGGGATTGGGATGTTCACTGGGGGGTACGTTTTGGGTTTTCACCCATGGCCATTTCGCACATCGAAGAACTCGTTTTGTCCCCCGTTGGTTTCGTCTTTGGGTGCGGCAGGACCGGCCGTGACCAGCCCTGCCGTCTCGAGAGGTCGAGCGAAAGCCTGGACAGCCGGGAAAAAGATGACAATTCTAGGGGTACCTTCCAATTCCTAAAGGTACCTAGTAAAACGGACCAAGTAAAAAGGTTAACCTTTTGGGAACTTTACTGCAAAAATTCTAGGGGTACCTTCCAATTCCATTCTTTCCAGGCATCCTTCTTTCCAAAAAAACACCCAAAACCCTGGGGAAACAGCTCCGGTTTGCGCAAAGAATGATGGTGTCGTATGGTTGGAATCAACCCCTGGAACAATGGAAGACATCGACGGGAGATGCCGTCGACGCTGAGCTCTGGGGAACAGTCTGAATCAGATGGGCGTCGACGGAACGCTTTTCGGGGGAACCACGCGCCCCCCGGAAAAGAGAAGCGGCCTTCCTTTTGGTTTCAAGCTTCCCGAATCAAAACCACAAACAAATGCGAACAAAAGCCGCACATCCAAGAAGTTTCCCATGGATGTCCCCTGGGGCCCAAACTAAAAGATGTCACGCCCGCTGGGGCTTTGTACAGCGCAGGCATGGGCGTTTCTTTGGGTACCAGCGACAGAAACTGCAAGGCAGTCACTGGCAAGCGACTGTCCAAGCGCGAGTGAAGCCTACAGCTCGCAAAATCGGTTCCTAAATACTGGCGTCCAGCAGTTTGACGAAGGGATTCGGGTTTTAATTCCGTCTCTGTGTGTGTGTGTGTGTGTGTGTGCGAGTTTGTGTTGAACAATGGAGACCAAAAGGAAACCATCCCAATGATATTTCCATTCTATTCGTTCTTTTGGTTTGGTTGCGGGGGGGGGAGCGGGGGGAGGGGGGGGAGGATGGGGGGTCGAATCTCTTTGAGACACTCCCTGACCTTCAGCCTCGCAGGCTGGTTGCCCCTGGTCAATCTGCTGGAGGTCAGGTCAGATCAGAGCCCGCAGGCAACTTGAAGACATCAGCCATTCGGAGCCAGGTGGCGCGGTGTGTTTTTTGTTTCTCGCAGAGAGTTGGTCAAGCCCCACGATTCAAAAACCAAAGGACCCAGACAAAAGCTGCGAAAGCCTTGAGAAGCACCTCTAAAAGTTGACCAAAAGGGGAAACTCTCAGAGGTAAAAAGTTGGTGTTTGAACAAACCTGGCACCATGTGGTTTCAACCGAATTCGGGGGTCAACCTCCTGGATCGCCAGTTGCGATCGCTTTTTTCCATGAACTCTACCCCAGAAACCAGCAACAGTGACTGAAAAACAGCAACCCTGAGAAACCATTTCAAAAGGGGATCGGTCCAAGCCCGGGATGCATCCAACGTGACTCACAACCAACTTCCAAGCAAAGCTGACTGAAAGCTCGTGATCGCGCGATGTGACTGGGCAGTTCGGGATTTTTAGGCCCATGGTGCAGGTAGCGACCCTTCAATTCTTGACGGCTCTGCAGCTTGTTGTGCGCACCCTTCGCAAACAGTTTGAACGACTGTTGTTGGTGTGCAGCACCAAACTAAAGTTCTAGGCCCAAAATGAGGGGAAACCCTGTTCGTGCAAACTGTTGCCGCTTTAGAGGTCTTTGGTTGAAACACCACTCATTTATAGGTCTACACCACTCACAGGTCTCCTTTGGTCGCGCCATGAATTTCAAGCGGAAGCAGCTCTCTATGGTTGGACCCTTTCTGCCCGAATTCTGGCCAAAGGGCCCCTAATTTAATTCTCCTTACACGGGTGCTTCTTCTTATTTCAGAGACCGATTCCTGGTTGGTGTCCTTGTCCTCGGTTTTCCTTTATCCAAAAAACGGAATCCCTTGCACGTCTGCAAAAACACAATCTCATATGGAGGGCCCACAGCGTACCCCTCTCTCCAAAAAAGGGCCCGGTTCCTATGCTGAGACCTCCCTGCGAATCTTTCCGCGGCGCCACCTTTCCAGAGCACGGCAGCCGGCCCATCAGGGCCACCGCAGTGGTCTGGAAGCACCTAGCGGCTCTCTGCGAGTGCAGTCTTCCATTTGGTCAAGACCCCTCGAAATTTGTTTATGTCCAGTAGTGATAAATTCCTTTCAAAACCAATAAGGGAAATAAAAAAAGCATCCTTAAGCAAATGGAAGCAGTGGTTGGTGGAAAGGTTCTTAGAACTACAGGGGTCTTGGAAGAGTGCCGCTTGTGATTCTTGCTTCATGAAAAAAGCCGTGTTCTGTTTTTTTGAAAGCCCAGTTTCTTGGGGGGTTCCCGATTTTTTGAAGGCACGCGGGTTCTTGGAGCCTTTCTGCGAGCGAGTCCTTTGCATAAGTTTTGATGAGGGGCCTGTCCTTCCCAAAAAAGTGCCCAGTGGTGGGGAGCGGAACACCACCTGAAAGAGTTTTTGAAGTGGAAAACCTGCGCAAGCCCCCTTTGTGGTCAATCCGCTGGAATTTGCCTAGGCCCTCCAGTAGAGAGGTTAGAATAAGGCTACCCTTTTTCTGTAGTCTATTTTAGTAGGGGAACCCTCCCCTCTAGCAAACGTAGCAAAAGGGTAGAAGGGCACTACTGGGGTACCTAGCTGCCTAAGTTCAGAAGTGAAGCGCAAAAAGCCAACACCTTGGTCCAGCATGTGATTGGAATGAAGTTCCCTCATCGCAAGTTCCGTCAGCTTCCTGAAATCCTGCAAAACTACTGTGGATGGACGAAATCCTGCACCGCCTAAGAACCCCCTGGAATGATGATTCCTCTGTAAATACCTTAACAAACCATGGTTCCCCATGGCTCTTGAATGGTGCGAAATGGATTTCGTCCATC
Organism: Effrenium voratum; assembly: GCA_963377175.1. Taxonomy (NCBI): domain Eukaryota; class Dinophyceae; order Suessiales; family Symbiodiniaceae; genus Effrenium; species Effrenium voratum. Next base: position 598,979 of record CAUJNA010002269.1, on the reverse strand, counting down.
CACAGTAGCCCATCTTCAATAAGAATCCATGGCCTTAAGTCGGGTTACCAACAAACGGTTCGGACCGCCAGCCGGCCTTTCGAGCTCGAAAATATCCATAAACTCATTCGACTGGGAGGGGCGTCACCCATGAAGGCGATTTGGATTCCCACTACTCACTTGCTGAGTGGATGGCCCAAAAAAAGTCCAAACTTTATATTTACCACTAAAATGGTCTTCCCAAAAAGTTTAAAGTTCATGAACTCAGGAAGTGAGACTAAAACATTAATCAAGCAGGGCCTCTGCTTGATTCGGGGTCAAGTCTCAAGGACACTCTCAGAAGCTCGCTAGCCGTCCTTCGCATGGGAACCTCGCAAGAGGACACATGGAAACTCCCGCTGCAAGGTGGCCAAAATCCCGCAACCCTTTTTGAACCTCCTGGATCGCCAGACGCGAATTGCGTTTCCTCAGCAACAACTGTGACTGTGTTTTGTTCCCTGCTTTTTTCCCGGATACAGTGTCTGTCACAAAGCGAACGCAACTTGGCCACGTTGGCTTTTGTTTCGGGCTAAAACCCAAAACGCCCCCGAGCTTTGGCGGCATGTCGAGTCCTCCGAGCCTTGTGAGTTAAGACGGCAGAGGTAGGTGAGATCGGCAAAGACCTCGCCGGCTGCCGGCTCACTCGCGGCTAGTGAGGTGTCCTACCGTTAGAAAACCAACTCATGGGGTGTCCGAAGGTTCCTCCCATGAAGAAAACAAGTTCAAACACCAAGCCCCTGACATGCACACTTTAGTTTTCAGTCAACTTGTCATGGTTGATGGCCCAACTCCCATTTATTTTAGGTTTTTTTTGTCACGTGGGGTCACTACATGTGCCACTCAAAGGTTGAACAATAAAAACCTTTCCCCAAACCACCCAAACCTTTACATGGCCATGAAACTGCAATGGTTGATCCTTGCAAAAGGATCTTCTCTTCCCGATGAAACTGGGGCTCCGGACGAAAGAGGCCCGAAGGGCTGAACTGGTGGGAGGTTTGGAGCAAACTCCTCACCCAATCTGAAAGTCTAACACATCCTGTGGAATAGCCCTAGGCTGGGAACAACCGTGTGGACAAAACCCACCGGTTGACATCCATGAAACCCTATACTGGGATCAACAATCAACCATCTGGTGCGAAGCAGATTCCTTTTTATGAGTGGAACAGTTGACTAGTGGCTTGTTGCAAAAGGGAAAAAGAGGAAGTTCAGTGGGAACAAGCGCAGAAACCTCCCCCCCCCCCCGGTTTTTTTCTCCGGCGTCACTCCGGTTCCTACCCGCTAGCCCCGCCATTTTCGAGCGCCGGGCAGTTACTCCCGGGGTCTGCCTTCGGCAACCGGCGAGCCTCAGCGAGCACGGCCCGATCTCCAGCAGGCCCGTTTTGTGGTTGGCTCTCTGAAGGGAAAGCGAAGGAAACATGAGTCGCAATCAAAACCTGGGTATCAAAAATGGTCGTAATCCCAAAACCATGTCCAGGATTAAGAAGGCGGATGTCCGCAGCTATTTCTGGCTGGGATCGTCCCTTACTAACCTTCATTTACCCAGGTTTTGATTGTGGCTCACATGGGATGATACTCTGGATGGACCAAATCCATTTCGCACCAGGTTGAGAAAAAAAACCATGGAAACCAGGGTTTCTGGGGATTTTAACCAGTTCGTCCACCGACAGGGGAGGCTTTCCCAAGAGGACCCTCCGGTCCAATTGTTCGGTTCGCTTTCCCTTAGCCTCAACAAAAACCAAACCACGAGCTTCCATTTGGCTAAGACCCCTGGAAAAAGTAAAATATGTCCAGTAGTGATAGATTCCCTTTAAAAAAAAACAAAAAAAACCAACAGGGGAAAATACACCATATTTTTTAAGCAAATGGAAGCAAGGGCACAAACTGGGTCTGTTAAACCCCGCAGACCAGAGATAGGAGAATGGATCAATCGGCCGCCGAAAATGGTTTTCTTGAACCAGCCAACACGGGTCCCAGTGGTTGGTTTCCTCTTGCTCGGCCCAACTAAAAGGGGATGTGGGTGCGTCCCTACCAAGCCCCTTTTGGGATGAGCTAAAGGGAAACCAAAAAGGAAACCACCCGTTTTGGGGGCTTGCGTTGGGTTTTTAGTTGGTTCATGGTGGAAACTCACCTGAAGTCTATGCCAAAATGAGTCGTTCCATACATTTAGTCGTTCCATACATGAGTCGTTCCATCACATAGACATAGTCCTCACATGGGTCGTAAATCCTGAGTCTATACATTTACTTACCATCTGGGTTTGTCACTCACCATCTGGGTTTGTCGTCAAAATCGGGGAACCTACCGAAACTACCGTGTTCCTTTTGGCTTCTCCTGAACAAAATCAAGCAACGGGCTTTCCCTACAACTGTGGTTGGTCCATTCGGTTTTCACCAGCGGCCCTGGGCCATGTCAAACTCAGCACGCCGCCAGAGAAGAGCTTACAGGTCAGGAGCATCCTCGTGAGCCGAATTCGCAAGAGATTTCGCGTCGCAAGCGAAGAAAGCGAGAAGGGGAAGCTTTGAAAACAGCACCTGCACCATGGATGCGTATGTATATATATATATATACACATACTTGCATTCTGTTTTTATATCTATGTACACATACATGCATTTCTGTGTTTGAATGTCCTTGGTATGTGCTGTGTGTTTCGCTAATTTGGCTACTGGCATTTTTTGTAGGGAACCACCTGGATAGATGATACTGTTGGAGGTCGAAGGGCTTGAATGAACATGTCACTGACGTCAAACAACTCCCTTCCCACCCGTGACTCGGCCAAAAAACAAGTGCCCAAACTGTCTGTTCGCCACTAAAATGGCCCTCCCACCAGAGAAGTTCTAAAGTCCAACTCGGGACGTGAGCCACAGGGGACACGTGAAGTGACAGGCCGCGATGAGCCGCTTGCCCCTGGCAGGCCCAAGCAGGGCACCACGGAGCCTCTGATTATTGAAGCACGCAATAGCTCGCGAGGCCCGTTAGGGTCTAAGAATGGAAGTACACATTTAGCCCTTGCTCATGGGTTCATGCTTACCAACCCACATTGTATTGTGTTTTTTCCTCTTGGGGAGAGGGCATCAACAACGGCAAGGCTTTGGGAGTCAGTTAGGCAATTGCCCAAGTATGTCACAGGGGTAACAATCCAACTAGCAGGCTCGAATGTTGTTTTTTTTCTCCCTGAGCTTGCGTTGCAAACCAGTGTTTGTCAGCATTAAGAATCAAAGGCTCTCTCTCTCTCTCTCTATACGCTCGCGCCCTTGGCTCCTGTTCAGTAGCATCCCAGTCCAGGCCTGAGCACCGAGAGATGAGTGATGGTGCCAACTTGGATTCCCTGTGGAAACCTTTTGGAAAACAGATGGCCCTGGTGGATTAAACCACCAGGTAAACCAGGAATCGCCCTCTATGTCTTTAACCAATTAAAACGGACGCCCATGCCATCAGAAAGAGGAGCCCAACTCGGGTCTCATCTCGCAATGACGGTTGCGAGAAACCCGCCCAATGATTTTTTCAGGAGCTGGGGGCTGAAGACTGCTTTCCAGCTCCCTAAAATGAGGAAGCTCGATCGAAATTTGCCCGAAAGGTGATGATACAACCGGGACGTAGAAGGTCGTCACCATGCCATCCAATCAAATGACCCATGCCCAAAGCTTCTTCCAAAGGCCGCAGCTGCTCCAGTTGGTATCCTGCGCCGGTCACGCATCGCACTCACTGGCAACCACAATGCTCGCGAAATCAGGTGGGCAGTTGAAGCCAGGCGCAAGCAAGAACTCACCAAACACCTTGGCGACATGTCTCATTGCACATAAATCTTAGGAGATGGGCGGGTAATTCCAAAAGGGAACCACGCATGTTTGGCATAATTTGTGGGTGCCTTATTAGGAGACGAGCCCTTGTCTCACAGGTCACGCGCATTCTCCACAAAATGTCTCAAAGTTGGTGAGCCCCCGAATTTTCAAACATGGTTTTTGAGCTCCAACTAGGTGAGACGTGGTTTCCCACTTACCTTCTACAAGGAAAAAGCAAACCAAGAACACAAGGAAAAACACAAACACACAAACAACTCTGTTGAAATCTTGTTGGCTTGAAATTTTGTTTTCAAGAAAATAACAAGAAACAAACACCAAAAACCAAATCGTTGTTGGTGTGAAACAAAAACCAAAACCAAAAAAAAGCGACCGGGGGGATTCAGGCGGGTTCCGTTGCTTCGCACCGGTGCCTGATAAGCTGCGGGGTTCTTCTCTGGCTTCACCGGCCTCAGACACGGCCCACCCACCCACCCCAACGCCCAACCCCAGAAAACCCGAAGAAAAACGTAGAACGCCTTAGAAAACCCAAGGAAAATCAAGGCAAGAGAATCTAGAAGACCCAGAACGAACGTAGAGAACCCAGACATTCCGTGAAAAGCCAAACAAGAACACGATGAACACGTACAAAACCCGGAAATTCCCGTGAAAAGGCAGGCAGCGACTCGTTTCGACGTAGGAAAGCGCAGAGTCTAAGCATTATGCTCTCTCCAGCGATTCCCAAAAAACTTGCGCTCCCTGCCCTTAGCTTTCACCAAACAAAGGACAAGAGCACGAACGGCGAAGTGCATGGAAAAAAGCAAGGGCTAGCGTGCGTGTTTTTTGGCTTTTCGAGGGATTGTGCTCTTGGGCGCGGTCGGTGAGGTGCGTGTTTTTGCGTGGGGGCTGCATCTTCTCTGTGGGCTCTCTTTGGGTTTTCTCGCGGCTTCTGCGCGCTTACGTTCAGCTTCATTTTGTGCGCTGTGTCCGTTTGGCGTAGGGTGCTCCCCTTTTCGAGGGATTGTGCTATGTTTTTGTGTGCGGGCTGTAGCTTTTCTCCGGTTCTCTGGGTTTGCTCGGGGTTCTGTACGCTTAGCGTTTTTGCGTGGGGTTTCTAGGGTTCTGCGTGCAAGCGGTAGGTTGGGTTCGGGCTTCCTTTGTCAGTTTTCAATGGTCTTTCTGGGGGTTGTCCGGCGGTGTGTCGTTCGTATGCGGTTTGGGGTGCCGAGCGCACCAGAAGTCGGCGGAATGAGCCGGAGGCTCTAAAGTCTGGATCCATTAAACAACGTAGCGCCGGCGCCGCTTTGAAATTTAGTCAATCCATTAAACCACTCTCGTCCTTCGCGCGTCCAGCAATGCAAGTAGGCGAGCCAAAGCAAAGCGAGGAGCGAACCGGCAAGCCAGCCAGCCAGTCAACCAGTAAGCCAGCGACCCCCACCCTTAGACCCCGGGCCCTTGGTTTTGGACCCTTGATCCTAGACCCTTGCCCCAGCCCTCGACTGTAGACCCGGGGGGGCGAGAAAGCGAAGCAAAGCAAAGCAAAGCAAGGCAAGCCAGGTAAGCCAGCCAGCAAGCCGACAAGCCAACAAGCGCGCCAACAAGCAAACAATCAAAGCGAGCAATCAAAGCAAACCAGCAAGTCAGCCAGTCAGCAAGTCAACACACCAACAAGCCATGGAGCCAGCAAACCAACCAGCAAGCCAGCAAGCCGACAAAACAGCAACCGAGCAAGCAAACAAGCAAGGCGAGCCGGCAAGCAAGCAAGCTGGCAAACAGCCAGCAAAGCCAGCAAATCATGGATATGGTGAACCCAGTTGCATAGTAGATAGAGAAAAATAAAACACAACACTTGTCAATGAACAACCCTCCCGAAAAAGATCCACACAACTTTGCGCAAGTCTCTCTCACAGTCCAAACACGTCCGCTAAGTTCGTTTGAGAGGCATGTCAAGCGAAACAGATTGATGCCTTGGTGTTTTGATCGAGACCGTAGTTCTTAAAACCTCTTTTGTCTTAGAACACGCCCAAACCACAACAAATTGTGTGGGTCTCGGATTTGGGGGAAGTTCAATCCAGTGCTTTCCATCTACCATGGCCGCCGGGCGGTGCGTTTCCCACGCAAACCATGCGGACCCGGTAGTGGCCTGGCGGCTGGGGGCCAGCTCAAAAGGTTGAACACATCTCCGAGATTCGCATCCAGCCCCCCCCCTTCCATTTGCTTTTTCGCCCCCTGCCAAAAAAATGAGGACTTATTTCCATGAGTGATAGATTCCCCTTAATAACCAACAGGGGAACCAAAAAAAAAAACACAAAAACTTTTCAGCAAATGGAAGCCGGGCACCTCCGAACCTTTGCGCTCTTATTGCTGAAGGGTACCCTCGTCTGAAAGCGAAACCGACAGGACGACGCAAGGCGTCATAATATTGATAAAGAGTCCTTTTCATGCGAAAAAAATATCAGAACCACTGTTGTCCATTGAACTTCATCCACCCGTACAGGTGCGACTGTGGCGCAGTGGAAGCTGCAACAGTCTGTGCAATCCCCTAAGCAATCTTTGGTTGATTTGGTTCGGGGTTTGGCGGTTTGGAGGTTGAGTGGTTTGCCCTATGCCCCTTGTGCAAGAAGCAAGAGGTTTAAATCCAAATCCAAACCACGGATTTGGAAAGGGACCGAGATACCCGCAGGCCTGCTGGGCCCAAGTACAAAAATTGTTTTGATGATGTTCACTCCACCCAAGCCCAACGATTTTCACTCCACCCAAACCCAATACATGGGATATATGACCGTGGTGTAGCAATACATCTAGGCTGTATTCCTCATTTATCCTGGGCGAGTGGTTTGGAAGTAGCCTTGGAAAATTGGATCTTTCACAATTGGAAGTTGATCTTCTGGTGCCCCAGGGAGCAAAGGACACACAAAAATAAGAACGAAAAGCAAGACTTGGCTGGCGAGACCTGCAAAACGTGACTCACTTTTTGTGGGTCCAATTGGGAAAATCCCGCCTGTGTCCCAAGAAGTTTAAGTCCAAAGATCCAACCAAATAGCCATAGCTCTCTGCAAATCGCGCGCATCTGCCAGTGAAGCACAAAATAGCCGGCTTTAAGTTGGAGGCCCCCAAAAATGCCCCTTTTGAAGGCGGACATGGGTGAATTAGCGAGTAATGAATCTAGAGAGTCGTGAATCCAAGTACCCGCCAAAAGTTGTAGCCACAGCCGCTGGAAGTTTGAACCAAACCTCGTACGGGAGCTTCTCAAAACGGCTTAAGAAAGCCCACCTTTTTGAATAGACTTAAACCCTTTTGGGGGTAATGGACCACCCCTTGGTTTAGGTCTACTTTGGGCTAGTCAAACAGTGGAACCCTGGAATGAGGGCGCCTTCGTTGCGGAAGGCCAAGCAGGGCGTCAGGCCTTCGCGCGCTCGCGGCTCGGGAATGGGCTTGGTCGCAAGGAAGCGATCGGAACATCAGACGCCTTCCTTTAAATAAAACCGGTTTCACTTCACAATCCTTGGTATGGTTGCAAAAACACCTGACTAAATGAAGAGAACCCAATTTGTTTTAAAGGTTTGCTTTTTTGACTTGAGCCAAGAACAGCAAAGATTATGTTGATCATTTCTCGGGGCTATCAAAGTCAGAAACTTTCCCGAAACCACTGAACGGGGGTGACTTTGGTGCCACCCCAAAAAAATAAGAGGGACCTTCAAAAAATGACACCCCCAAATAAGCCATCAACAATCATTAACAATGCAGCATCAGCTAATACACACGATATAATATTACACACAACAAATATCACACCACAAAAGTTAGCGATGCTTCAACAGGTCCATGACTTTTTGGGCGCGACGCATGCATCCGCCATCAAAACCCCAGGCCGCTTGCCGGCCGCTCTCAGAAGCTGCGGCCTTTTTTGACCTCTGAAGCTGCAAAGTTCTTACCAGGTTGATGTTAAATATGGGTTTGTCTGTTTGGGAGGGAACCCAAATAAAATGGTGGCTTTCCTCTTGGCTTCTCTTTAAAACCACCAAAGTAGGGGGTAGCCTAAAAAAACGACAGACCCAACAAGGAAGTTTGCAGCCTGTTGGGCCCCAATATCTCTGCATCGCATCGGGATCGTACTGCCATCCGGACGATTTGGGCCGGGGATTCCAGGATAGTCAACACTGAACGGAAAAACCCTTCGAGAGGAACAAGAGCCACTTGGACCATGTGTGGCTTCCTTTTGGACTCGTCACCTCCCACCTTTCAACCTGGGGTAAACAAATTCCCCCCCCCCCCCAAAAAAAAACACAAAAAAACCAGCCCCTCGCCTTTACCCCCCCCTCTCTGGGAGCTTTCGGCAGCTTCTTGCCCTCGGCCGCTCTGGGACCCCCCACGGCAACCTTCAGCCCAAGACAAATCCGTGACGAAGCCGGTGGTCCTCAGCTCGCGGCTTTGGGGCGAGGTCTGCGGGTTTGGGGCGCAGGTGTTGCTGGGCTGGCCAAAACCAAAGATTCTGGGGACCCGGAAAAAAATAAACCAAAACGAAGGGCAAACTTGGTGCCAGCTGATGAACCATATCTTTTGGAAGTTGATGAAACCAGCCAGCAAACAAGTCTTTTGAGAGTTTGCCAACTCAAGTGGTACCGTCCTTCGAATCATGGAAGCGGGCAAGGTGGAAGACCGCCATCTTGAGAGGGCCTCTCCGCTTCCATGGACAGAGGGTAAGAAGAAGGAATCCGCAAGTAAGTGCCTAGATAGCCAAGTTGTTCTGCTGCTTTCAGTAGATAGCCAAGTTACGATCGGTTGTTTTCAGTCACTGCGGGTTTTGGATGGTATTCCGTGGATGGAAAAAAGCGAAAAAGCTACTGGCGATCGCTCCAGGTGGCCTTCCAAGGTGTCGTTCAAGAGGTGAGCAGAAGGTCCCATCCAGCTCACTCAGTTGCCCCTCCACAAAAAAAAAGAGAAACAACACACAACCACTGGGTAGATCATTAAAAACAAAACAAAACAAACAAACTCCACCAAAGAACAACACACCCACCGGGTAGATCAGTAAAAAAATATTTTTTTTTTTTTTTTTTTTAAATATATTTACTTATTTATTTTAAAAAAAAGAAGAAACACAACGGATGGGATGAGTTCGAACTCCGCGCGTCTTGGGCTCCGCTTCCTTCGAGGCCCCGCCAAAACTGTGACGCTCTGGGCCCGCGGGCTCCCATGCTGCGGGCTGCCGGACCTCCGAGGCCCCCGAGGCCCCCGCCAGCGGGGAAAATGGGAGGTTGCGTTGGAGGAAACCAACAATTTGCGAGAGGTGACATTGTTGCGCAGAAGCCGGCAAAAAAAAGACATGTGTGTGTATATATATATATATATGTATATATATATATATACAATAAACGGTTTGTTGGGAGGGCCCCCCCCGCTTTTCTTTCAACATTCCAACGGTCCACCAACTTGAGCTGGGTTCCGAACCCACACTTCCCGGCCCAACTTGTCGTTCGATGTTCTTTTTTTCATTTAAACCCGTTTTGAACAAAAACAGGGCTACAGCACGCTCCCTTTAGACTAAGGGAAGTCAAGATACCAAGTTGAGCAGCTTTGAGGACTCAGACGTGGACATTGACTGACGGCACAAAATCAGAGTTTTTGACATCAGCGGCTCTGTGAACAAACCTTGCTTCAGGTGGCACTCTCAGACCACAAATCTCAGAAATCACGATTCAGGTCTGCCTTTGCTGTTTGTTGTCTTGTACATGTGTAATTGGTCGTATGATATTCTGAATGCCTCCGATAGGAAGCTCGGCAATGGCTCACCATGTCTCCAATGCAGAATCCTCTCCACCGCATCCTCAGTGCACCAATATGCCCTCAGTGCGATCAGCCCATTGAAACTGGTGCCTGTCCATGGGGGACCCATTGGACATGAGTGGCTTCCCCATTGGATGTCCCCTTAGACTAACCTCAAAGGGCTCCCTTAAACTAACCACTGAAATTCAGCTTGAGAAAGAGAAAGAGAAAGAACACCTTGCAGGAGTAGGACTCTGTGCAGCTTGCCTCGTTCTGAGCGTATCTCTTGTAGTGTCTCCTGGCGGCGGGCGTTGAAAGACGCATCTGGTCGGACGTGCATATGTTTTGTGCGTACGTGTGTGGGTGCGCGAGCCTATGCATGAAACTGATGATAAGTGAAAGGCCAACCTTCGCACAGGTCCTCCGGAGAGAAAGTGGCATGACTTGGTCTCAAAATGGTGGATCCCAAAATGAGCGATTTCCTTCTGGTTGCAATTGAACACAAACCCAAAAAGGTGGGGTCTCCTCAACACACCCCCGCGTGTTTGTACCTGGCAGAAGAACCTACAAGGCTCCCTGGCAACGGACAGCCCAAGCCATCCCAAGCCATCAAATCATGTAGGGGAAATAGATAAGAGCCCGAGTCAATATTGAATACTCCGTGTGTCTCCGAATGACATGAGAATTTGGCGAGTGGGTAAACAGGGTGACTGTTCCCCAGGTCCCTGTGCAAATGGTGAATACTGACCGCTCACATTCCAATGCCGCACATGCAAGCTCTTGCAAGTCTGAGCCACAGTACTCTGTGTCCCTCGCCCTCCCAGACAAATGTGCAGCCAAACTCCGCAGTTCTCAGAGCGCATACGGGAGAATATGTGCCCATGCTGAAATTTCCATGGCCCGTCCCCAGTCACCAGTCGAGATACCCATGTTGGGGTCCACTGAACTCACACATGGCCCAAACCTACGCCAAAAAGATCATGTGTGCTGGCCCCCGTTCATATTTAGACCTTACAGGACCGGGCTATTCTCAGATCTGCTAAAAGTGACTCACTTTTGGTGGCTTAAACTCGGACACTACCACTAAAAAGATCTAAAAAGATCTGAAATCTAAGCTGAATCGGACGGCTGGGAACATCGGGGAACCACCTTAAATGGAAACTACCACTAAACCAACTAAGAGATCTAAAATGCCAAGGAACCGGATGGGCTTCGGGAACCACCTCTAGGTCCTCCAGTATAGAAGTTAGAATAAGAGTACCCGATTTTTTTCTGCATCGTCTATGCTAGTAGGGGGTTCCCCCTCCCCCAAAAAAGAAACACCACAAGGGCACTACTGGGGGACCTAGCAAAAGAGGTGGTACGATGGATGTGGTACTCGTTTGATGGCTTCTAAAAGACCCCTTGGCGCCCTTGGCGTCCCCTTGGCGTTTTGTTTTTGTTGTTGTTTTTTCTTTTCGTCTATTCTGTTTTAGTAAGGGGTTCCCCCGCCCAACCAAAAAATGGGAGAGAAGGGCACTACTGGGGGACCTAGCAAAAGAGGTGGTACGATGGATGTGGTACTCGTTTGATGGCTTCTAAAAGAACCCTTGGCGCCCTTGGCGTCCCCTTGGCGTTTTGTTTTTGTTGTTGTTTTTTCTTTTCGTCTATTCTGTTTTCGTAAGGGGTTGCCCCTCCCAACCAAAAAATGGGAGAGAAGGGCACTACTGGGGGACCTAGACCTTGAAGGATGACGTACTTCCCGAGCTCCCGCTATAACTCCTGAAAAAGGCCAGCTGTCCGTTGGCCAGGTACATGCCTCGAGGAGAAATCAATTGGCACACACAGCCCCTGATGTCGTGGTGAAGGTTGGGCAAAACCTTAAATGGGCGCCCCTAAGATGAGGGTCCACCAACCGAAAAAGGATCCCCTTACAAGGAAAAACACCCAAAAGTCTGGTTTAACTGGGGGATCTGGCCTTGAACAAATTATGTACAACCACCTAGTCCAAGCGCGGGTCCGGCACCGAACTGCAGAGGTTTGGGGACATGAAAAATGGACAACTCCATTTTGACGTGTGTCTTCTTTTGGGGGAACCCCCTTTTGGGCTGGTGTTCACTGGGAAGCAAGAAACACCAACCATTTCAGGGGTCCTCCAAATGCAAGACACACCCATTTTGCGTACCCTCTTGCCAGCTCCCAAAAGAACGGTAGGCTACAGAAATTCTGAAGCCAGAAATAATTCATATGGTAGCATCCATTCACCGACACAGCACCTGGGTATGAGTCTTAAGTGGTTGCACCCTTTGGAAGGCAAACACATATAATACGTGGTTGGATTTCGTTGGACCCTTTGGACGTCAGAAAGAGGCATGGGTACTTCGAGACTCCGGGCGGGTCCGTGTCAAACTCGCCACGTCTCTCTCGGTAAAACCCTCCTGAGCGCTGGCACCCATCGACCCCTCGAAACCCTGGCCAGCGGTGATGGTGGCCAAGGGCTGGATGTAGGCGCCTCGCGCTCGCGTCATGGCGTCCCCGCTTTTTGTTTTTTGTGGTTTTTTCTCTCAGGGCCGCTAGGTGTTTTTTTCATATGGGCCAGCTCCTTCGGCTGATTTGGCTGTCAAATTCATGTACCAAGATGGCACCTTAAATGGAACCAAAGGCAAAGACCTGCGCAACCCTAGCGCTTTTTCGATTTTGAGCCACATTTTGAGGATCCGCATCCTTGGGAATCAGGTGGTTGGATGTATCCTTTCAGGAACCCTTTTTTGAACTTGGAAAATACCTGGATAAGAAGTGATACCCACAGTGGCGGGTAACATAAACATCCAAGCATGTGACACCCTGAAAGTACAAGGGAAGCACTTTATACACAGGTCGCAACGTCACACTACCAAAAAGAAGCTCAACCAACATTTGCCTAAACAAGTGATGTTTAAACAACCCCCTGGGGAAACATGAGGATTGATCAAATGTGGGCATGACATCCATCGCGAAACGTAAGTTAGAGAACCTCGCAACATCGCATGGAAGAAGGGTCACTGTAATTTGCCCTCAAGGGTTGGGCGTTGGTAGGGTCCCATGACGCGGTTCAGGTCCCCCCGGCATTCACGCCCCATGCTTGTTGGGAGGGCACTCAAAAAGATGCACGACACACATCATCACGTGACAAAAGAAACCAGAAAGACTGATTAACTACAAGATCTTGCTTGCTCTTTTCATACAAAAATATGGCTGCGGCTCAAAAAGTGGTACCCAGAAAGGCCCTTGGCAAATGGAAAGACCTACACTTGCGTAACCCCCAGATTAATCTTGAGCCACACCCATATGGCCAAGGGTCGAAATCCCGTAATCGTGAACCTCCCAATCCCCACTAAATAGAAAGCCTAGAATGGGTGAATTCACCAATCCCACCCAAAATGGGATCCCAAATCTAAAACGGTTTGACGACCCACCCACAGCCACAGTATCGAGGCCCCAACCGGCGCCATGAAGAAACACGCCGCTGGCGCGGTTTTTTTTTCAGCGGAGGTTTGAGCCCACCTCCGGCGCTTGGCAAAAAAACAAATCCGAGGGCCCGGCCTTCCACTTTACGGGGGGCTTCGCGTACCTACGAGACGGGCCGTAGGTGCGGCCCTTTGGATTGACGGCAGAGTTCGAGTTGGGTAGTTTGGTGTTATAGGTGAGTTTGGCAGATTTCAGGTTTGGTTGCAGGATAGTTCTGGTTGGTTTGGTTTTGGACTTAGGTGAGCTTCGTTGCAGCTGGCACTAGTTTCAGGTTGGCTCCAATCATCCAATGTCGTGGATGTCTCCCAAAAGGGCACCTGCTGCACCTACTGTCGCTGGACAGAATTTCCCGTATTCAGAAGGCGCTATCGCAGGATGCTGTTATTTCTATCCACATGTGCACAGTATGAGCCAAAGCTCGGCTGTCCCAAGCCCAATTCTAAGCCCATTACTCAGGGATCCTTACATTATACACCTAAACATTGCCTTATAAATGGTGGTAAACCCCTTTATTTTGGTGTTGAAAAAGCAACATGTTTCAAATGGTTGCAAAATGGAGATCTTTTAAGGGCCCCCCCCCCCCCCCAATTTGAGTCAGTTTCAGGGCGACTCCCCGACCCGATTGGCCCCGCCTTGCGCTCCCGAATGACAGCACCAGTGTCAGGGCTAAAGGTAACCTCAGTCGCCATGACCCCAGGTAAAAGGCCTTAACAAAATATTAAAAACAAGAAACCAAAGGGCATTATTCCTCTTTGGGGAAGATAACAATTCATGGACCTTTCTTTCTTTTCTATCTGGTCTTCGACTTGGAATTTAGCTCCCTCGAAGCAATCTTCGTCTCCTGTCTTTTCCTGGAAGGGGGAAAAAATGGGCTTTCTTGGGGGTTCCACGTTGATTTTCTGAAATGGGACATGGAGCCCCTACTAGGTCCTCCAGATTTGAGAGGTTAGAATAAGTTGGTACCGTTTCTTTTTCCGGTAGTCTATTTTGGTAGGGGAACCCTCTCCCCAAAAAAGGATCGGTCAAAGGGCACTGCTGGGGGACCTAGTCTAGATATACCGCTGGCGGCCCGTGTCTTGTCAGCCTCACAGCTCCATGTCAGTCGGCTGAGGGCCGGGCACTGCTGCAACCACCCGCCTTCCGACCAGTGTTCGGGGAAATAATGGAACCTCCTTGCTAGTGCTCGTCGGGGAATGAGTGAATGACACACACTTTGTCATGACAATTACATTCTGGCCACATTACTACAATTCCCAGACTGCAAGGAAGGGAAACAACGAGTAAAGGACCTCCACTTTTAAGCTTCGGACCAAAGACTCGCGGGAAGCCAAAGCTTCTGATTTCGGAAAAGGCTGTCCAGAGGTAAAACCTTCATGGCGCGGCCAAGGAAACAAACAAAGATAATTTCAAACATGCTTAACTCGCCATTCTTCCAAGCACCAGCTCTTTGCGGTCCCCAAAAAAAAGGAAATGTGTTTGGCCGAAACCACTCCTTGGGCTTCCCTTGGTCGGGACCGAGGCCACCCGCTCTCTCATTTCCACGGACCAAGCGACCAACCGGAAACCAAACCGCGGCCGCGACCTCGAAATCCACCACCGCCAGGCTGACGTTGTCCGGGTTGCTCAGCACCTCCACCTGCGCTGGGAGTGCTGAAACCCATTGGCTCATGCGGAAATGTGCGAAAAAAGTAGTTGATTCTCATCCCCACTACTTCATCCCTAAGAGGACATCCAGCTGTGATGTTTGGGCGGCCCAGGTTGGGTAGGAACCACCGAAAGTTTAAGGTCAAATATTTTCCACCAAAAAACACCCCAGGTTTGGTAGTAACCAAAAAGCTAAGGTCAAAGATGCATCCAAATCCCACCCCAGGTTGGTGGTTTGACCATCAAGCCATCGCCTCGAGGTAGGTCCCAAGGTCTAGTCGGAGTGGCAGGAAGTCGGTGCCTGGGCGTGAAGCGGTTGGCGTGCCTCGAGGAAAAATCGGGGGACACGTAACAAAGCGGGGGAGCTTCTAGGGGTTGATTCCGAAATACCCAAATACCCACATTCCCCAAGTCCGTCATCTGCTCACAGACTTTCAGGGAGTTGAACAAGGTCCTTGGTCAGATGAAGCAATGAAGCAAAGCTGAACCGGAGTCCGAATTTGATTTCTGCCGCCTGAGTCATAATCAAAACCCGGTGTTAAAATGGTCGTGATCCCAGAACCATGTACAGGATTAAGAAGGCGGATGTCCGCAGCTATTTGTGGCTGGGATCGTCCCTTACTAACCTTCATCTACCCGGATTTTGATTGTGGCTCAAATGAGGACAACCTGTCATTTGGCAGCGCGACCCTCCAGCAAAAACTCTCCAGTGTTGGTCAAAGGTCGCGCCAGAGAGAAATCAAGGGAAGCGCGGCGCGGGATTGCAGAGCAAAAACAACGGGATTCCTGAAGTAGCCACCACATGCGCGCCACAGCAGCCACAGAGGTTTCAGCAAATCGTGGGGGTGGTCGGCAGGAGTCAGGATCTAGATCCATTTGCTCAAGCTTCAGTAAGGACAAAGCTCGTCACGGCGCAGTTCTGAGATCCATGACTCAACCCCCCGAGTTTGAGGGGAAATCAGGTACCATTTCTTCTGGACTTCGGAGTAATTGAGAGACCCCCGTGACGCCATAAATCCCAAGTCATTTGCACCCAGTATACATACTGGCTATTTCAATCCCAGAAGGGGCGTGGTTTGGTGAACAGTACCACCAGAGTAGCCGACTCGTCGGTGCTCGCTGCGACTGAAGCGTTTGATCTGTGTCCAGCATAGGGGGACCCCCTGAGTTTAGGTGGTGTTCCTTGGGTTCCTGCGTAAACCAACCCCAAAAAGGGTACCAACTCCAACAACACACACACACACATTCCAGAAGCCTCCAGGGTTCAAATAATAAGTAGCACCCTCCAAAAGCGACAGCATGCCGCAATACGTTGCTCACTCACCGCCAGCGGGTTTTGAATTCGGGGGGATGCGCACGCCAAGTTCCCTGCGTAACCTACAGCGGCAGTAAGCAATCTCGTCGGCCTGCGGTGGCCCCAGTCATTTGGCAAAATTTGGGGGCTGCAAGTCTCTGGGCTGGGCGAATGAATTTGGACCCAGGAAACGCATCATTTGGACCCAGGAACAAGCCCCTTGGTTGATTTTGATGGCATCCGGATGCCTTTTGGGAACCCCCCAATATTCAACCCACCAGGTTGAATGCGGGGTCAACATTTCCGCACACCAACTAGGAACAAGGAATCCCTGAGAGTACGGGACCTGCATAGGTGGAAATGCTCGCCTTTGCCCCCGGAAGCGGTGAGTTTGCTGTGATTTGGCCAGACATATGACCCAAGCCATGAGTTCCTCGCGCTGGGAGCTCCTCCTTCCAGTTTCCCTTCATGCCTTGCCTCAAAGTCAAATGTCCGACTTTATGCAAGACTCGGATTGTAAAAATGCGGATAGGACCCTGCGAAAAGTTTTGGGTCTTCCTTTTGCAAGGGGAATTGGCACCATGTTGTTTTTGCTTTGGGGGACTCCTCTACTTGACACGGTCAACGTTAATCCTGCACTTTCCAATTCAAGGCCAAGCGCCAAGTGCCGCTATATTGCCCGAAGCTTGGAAAGCTGTCTGTCAAAGAGTGCCAAGCTGGTAGCCAGAGAAAGCTGCTTTTTCACTGCCCCCCGCAAAAGCCATCGATCACCTCGGCTCCCGTCCCGAAGAGCCCGCGAAAAGGGCCTCGGAAAAGATATGTGCCGTCTTTTCTGTCGCCGCCCTTTTGCAGGTGCTTTCATTGAAACCTTGGTCACGCCTGTCACTGCAAAATTAGAGCCTCCAAAACGAGCCATGCTGAAAAAATACTCCTCGAGATTCAAGTGCCCGGACAGCCTTCTCCGAGCCCCATAGACTCGTCACGCTCCAAGTAGCCCAGGTCAGGCAACTTGACTGGGACTTAGACTGGCAAGGGCTTTCCTCTTGGTCCCTCTCCTGCCGACCGCCCGGGGTCGATTTGCCATCTGTGTGTGTGTGTGTGTCTTCTAGCTTTCCCCTTTGGGTTTCCTAAAAAACCATCCAAAAAGGGGGCGCCGTCGCCTGTGTGTTTTTTCTGGTTTTCCCCTTTGGGTTCCCTTTAAACCCACCAAACAAAGGGCGCCCTCAAACGAAGGCGAGCTACTCATTCCGAGACACCCGGGATTCAAGTTCGATCATCCGGGGCCTGCTCCACGCATTGAATCTCTGATCCCAGAAAGGGCGCGCGGAAGGAGGGCCTCAGCCGCAAGGTTTTCGCTTTTTACGCCCGCGGCGGCTTTAAAGAAGCAAGCTTATGTGGGCATGGCTCAAAATTTAGGAGCCAGGGTGACGCAGGTTTGAGTCTACTTTTCCATTTACCAGGGCAACCTATGTTCCGCGGGTCAGGTCAAGGGCCGGGCATGCAAAGATCATCAAAGATCTGTAAAGTCGAATTTACGCCCACTTGAAACAAGAATTAGATGCCCAGGACCTACAAATCATGGGCCCGTTTCTTCAGTTCTCAGCTTTCAGGTCGCCACAAAATGTTGCTATTTCGCGCCCAAAGAGGAACTTCTTGCCCCCAACTGCCGGTGTCGCAGCAAATTGTTACCAAACCCGCTCCAGCTTCCGCAACAGTCTTGAGCCCACGCGATTTGTCCGTCCCCGGGACTTCGTGTCCTGCGCTTTAGCTCAGGGCCCGGCAGGTCCTTCCTAAAGCGCGCGAAGCGGCTGCGCCAGTCCTCGGCAGTTGATTCTTCGACACAAAGGGCTCGGGAAAACCTGGCAGCCAAAAAAAACATGTCTGGGGTGTCCATACCTTCAGGTCCTTTTGGCTGTTTCAAGGCGAAAGAGGTTTGGGTGTTGTCCAAACCAAAGCTGGATATCGCTGTGGCTCAAAAACAGGTACCCAAACTGGCACCTCAATGGAAACAAAGACAAACACCTGCGGTTTGCCCCAGCTGTTACATTTTGAGCCACTCACACATATGAGGGGGAGCTAGGATGCAACAAAAACAGGGGGAGGAAAAAATCTTGATGCTTGCCCGAGCCTCCAAGTGTCACGCCAATGCACCCACGAAGTGTGATGGTTTGAAAGCTCCCAGTTTTCGGCCACATCTTTGCCTAATAACTTGTTCACACAAGTTCAGCATGTCATTTATTTATTATTTGTTTAATGCGGCACGCGAAAAAACGGAACCGAACAACTCCGGCAGATCCAAGTGTCAAAACAGGAAACACAAAGCGAGGGTTCCCTCAGTTGCCCAAAGGCCCTGGAACCACTAAATATGGACCATTGGAAAACCCCAAAAGTCAAGTCATGTCAGGTCGCTTCGCTTTGAACAACTGCGTATGAGGTGAAAAACTGGGTCCCTGATGCAGTGGTTTTTCCCTTTCAGCACCAACCGGGGGCATTCCCCGGGGACTCCGTCCCTACGTCGCACGCCGCGGGAGCGCCTCGCTCGCTCGCTCTGGGCCGCCCGGCAATGCGCGCGAGCTGCTGGGGGTCCGCCTCCTCACAGTCCTCACCTCAGATCGGAGCGTCGCGGTCCGGCGTGGGGAAAACTTGGGGCGGTGGATTTTGCTTGGGGACCTCTTGGAAATTCCTGTGGGGAAGGAGTTGTGTGCACCAACCGCAACATGAGGTGGTTCCAACTACTGAGGTGGTTCCACTCTTGAGGTTCCAACTCTACGCCATATTCGGCCTGGACTTTGGCATCGAACAAAAGCTCTTTTGTTGGGGCACCCCTTTTTGCTGCAAGGCAAGAATCAGTAAACGCCTTTTGGTTGGTGGTCGAATCTGAAGTCCAGCTTGTGATTCCGAAGTGGGCGATTCGAGGGCGCTCCCTACCCTGTTCGGGCCCCAGGTGGTTCACAGGGGTCCTCAAAGGCCGGACCCCAGCAACAAGCAAACTTTGCCAGCTGAGTTTAGAGGAATCCCCCAATAAAGCAGGTGGTTGGGTATGTGGGTGTCATTTTTTCAGGGGGACCCCCCCAAAATGGTGGTTTTCCTTGCGGTGTCCTTTTGAGCCTGGTGTGTCCAGAAAAGGGCGACAACTCCCTGACAGCCGACAGCCGAGGTTGCTTTGCATGAAAGGCGCAAGTTGCGCTTACCTGGTTCTGTTGCGGCTGCTTCAACGCCGGAACTAGTCTTTCTTCCAATTACCAAGCAACCCGTCAACCCAACCAACCAGCCCACCGGGCGGTGGGCCAACACGTGGGGGCCTGCCGAACTTTCCATCTCAATCCAAAAAGCCCGGGGCGTGCGCCACGAGCTTTTTCCACGGAAGAAAAGCGGAAAAAAAAGAAGAAAATACCCGATTTTGGGCTCATGAACTGACTACTCGCCCGGTGCCCAAAACGGAAAAACCGCCCATCTCAATCCCAAGAGCCCGAACTTCTGACTACTCGCCGGCACCCAAAAGAAGAAAACAAAAGTCGCCGCGCGGCCCAGGTCGAAGATGCCCTCATCCTCCAGCTCCAAGCCTCGAAACCTGGGCTGGGACGGGACCTCACGGAGGCTCTTGGGCTGCTTGGCGCACAGCGCTCCATGAATCTGTAGAGGGCCAAGACCCTCCGCTCAAGGCCACCCTCCGTCAAAAACACATGGTTGAGCCACCAACCAACCCAAAGCCTGCCCTCAAAGCACGCGGCCGAACAAACAAAAAGCAAGGCCCGTGTGTTTTGCCATGGCCGTCGCACCAACCGGCTTTGTCTCAAAAGGGGAATCGGACCCCTCAAAAAAGGGGGCGAAGATGCCCCTAGCGGTTCAAACCATCAAAACTATGGGGGTTCATATAAGAATCACCTGTTGTTTACCTAAGGAGTGCCATCCCAATTGGGTCAACCCTTCTTTTAGTGGCAGTTGAACCCTAGGGTGTCCGCTTTTGGCCTTTCAGACCCCGACCCTCAGCTCAAACCCTTTTGAACCCAAGCTGCCCCAAACCCACCAGGACACATGGACTATTGATGTTCCTCTTGGCTTCCCAGTACCAAGCGGAAACCCACCCAAAGGACCCACTACATACCACGCCCTGAATCGCGCCTAAGAGACCCACCAAATGGATACCGTTTTTTCTCGGCCCTGCAAGACCCAAGCAAAAAGTGGGGGGACCGGGGGCTTTCTCTTGGCTCCTTTTTGGCCAGGCCGCATCGCCGCGCCAAGGCTCTGCCACGGCCCACCTGAAAGGAAGCCACGGCTTGACATGTCACGCCCCGAGGCCGGGCGTTTCCCGTGGAAACCCGTGAAAAATGAGGGCCTAGATAGCCAAGTTGCCCTTGCTTTTTCAGTCACTGCTGGTTTTTGCATGGTATTTCGCGGATGGAAGAAAGGCATCAACTGGATCGATCCAGGTGGGAATTTGCGGCCCATGCCACGTCAACCCCTAGGATTTGAGAGAGGAAGTACTTACGGGGTGGACGGAGCTGGGGTCGAACTAAGAGACTACAAGTAACTGTTGACAGAACCTCCGGGCGTATAAAACTGCACCCGTTGATAAACCAGTCCAAATGGTCCTAACGAATGCCAAGCTCTTGTGGGTTACCACCGAAAGTCACAGCCATGTGACCAAGCACATGGATCCTTTCAGCCAAGCAGATTTTGGGTTTCCGACAGGGATCCCAAGCATTGGTTTCTCAAGTTGGTCTCTCCAGAAACCTCCAACAAAGCAGGGCCCCCCAAAAGGGTACCCTTTCAAACAAACAAGAACGTCTCAAATGGGGTTATTCGTAATGCCAAGGAGCGCCCCACGACAGTGAGGCCCGCGATTCCCCTCTGAAAGTCAAGAAATTGAAACTGGGCGTGTCTTATGGCGCCCTTCTGGAACTTGAGGCCAAAGGGGGGTTGGGCGAAAGCTAGGGCTCGGCTTTTTTGGAACAAAGGCACGACCGCTCTAGAAAGCCATGAAACAGAACCAATACAAGGACACCCAAAAAAAGGGGCTGCAGAAGCCTCGACGTTACTACAGGGTCTGCTTGGGAACACCCTTTTCACACAGAGCCTACAACCATGCAAAGCTGCGCTACTTGATGTGTTTGGGGAGGCTAAGACGCGCTCTTTCTCCATCCTTCGCAGCTTCCCGACATGTCTGATGTGCAGAAGTGAAGAATTCACTCGGGAGCAGCAGTGCCAGTTTGACAAAGATGTGCACCCCGAGAGGCCACTAGGACTAGGATTCGAGACTTTCAGGAGCAAGGGCCATGGCAGAGGTGCTTGTAAGGCTGTCGTTTCTGCCCTTGCGGTGACGTTCAGCAGACGCCAGGTGGCATCGCCAGCAAACCTCCCACGTCCCCCTTTCATGCATTGGTCTCACATGAATCGGACCATTTCCCACAAAGACTTTGGTTTCCTTTTGGCTTCCTAAAACCAACCACACACGCGGGTTCCCTCACAAAGGAAATGCATGGGAACACACCACACCATGGGCTCCACGTCCGAGCTCCCTGCCGGCCACTGTATTAAGAGTCCTGGCGAAAGCCAATCGCAGGAGCAAAGCGACACCGACTTGATGGCGAAAACGCATGTGGCCGTGGGTCGGGACCCGCTTCTTGTTGGCATTCTTCGTGGGGTCGTATAAAAGCAGGTGCAACATCATCTTCGTCGGTTTTTTTGGTAGCATCGACGTTTACATTCCAACCTTCATACGAGTGAAAGCTGGTGTATTGCATTCTGCCGCGAGTCACCCGCAAAACACGGCTTTGCCGGTGTTTCATGATTCTACAAGTTGGTCACAATCAAAATCTGGCCAAAGGGGTCGACGGTGGCCCCCCCAAGGGCTCCGGCAAGTGAGGCTTGGTAAGCCTGAAGGCCATACTGTGTGGGTTCATAACTTGGTTGACGTTGGAAGGGGAGCTAAAATTTAAATTTTAGCAGCTAAGTGGTTGGATTTCAACCACTAAACAGTCACTAAACCACAAGCAAAAATGATTCAAATGTTTCCCAACAACAACCATGATAACCCAAAACACATCACCTCCAGAATTCAAAGGCCAGGTTTGGCCTGTCGCAGATGGCCTCTGCGCCCAGAAATCTTTCTTGAACCGCGTTTTGCCGGGTCGGTAAGCGCGGCATGTGCAGGCTTTCAAAAGCTGCAAAGAGTCGGCTTCGTGCTGGTAGGGATGAAGCACAACCGAAGGTTTGGGACTTTGGAAGTTCTTTGGCCAGCATTCCAGCGTCCCACTCATGTTGGTGTCCTTTTTGGGAGAAAGAAAGTCACCCATTTTCAGGGTTCCTGGTTTCCTGGTGCCTTCCAGCCTATGCCCACAAGACTTGCCGGTTGATGTCTCCATCCCTACGAGTCTGAGAAAGGCCCGTTTTGCTCGATCCAAATGCTTCTGATCCACTCCCCGACTTCTCCAATATTAGATCCAGTGAATGCGAAGGGATGCAAAGCAAATCCGCCGAACCGACAGCACTCCTGAATGCGTGGCATGCAGAATCGGCGGCGGCGAGACCTACAGAAAGAGAAATGTCATGGCACTTGATGGTCACCAATGACCACTTAGAATGTCGCAATCCACGTGTCGCGCGTTCATTTTCCGATTTGGAGGTCTCTCCAGCATGTCCATGTTTGCTTGCCCGGTTTTTTCCTGAACTATTGCCTCTCCTCTGCGCGTGTTTCTCAGGCCGCCACTCCATGCATCGAGGAAGCTGGCTATTATGAAGTAAGGCCTGGGTCGTGTCGCGAGCGGCCGGCCGCATGTTCAAGTCTAAGCTTCGCTGACGGAAGATGTTCCTGGCAGAACGGAAACGTCCTTGGGCCAGCCTATGTTGTGTGCCCCCTTGAGCAACATGTTTTTTTTTTTTTTTTTTTTTTTTTTTTTTTTTTCGGGGGGGGGGGGGGTTCCACGGAAACCAAAGGAAACTACACCAAAGGGCACCTTGGTCAAGCCGGTTTATGCTTCACGTGCTCCGTCCAGCTCGCTCAGCCGCTGGCCCGTCTTCCAGGTTTTGCAAAGCCGCGGCTGAAGGCACCTGTGGCAAGCCGGATTCACTTCCTGAGTCGATTGGTCGGCAATCAAGTCCTGAAGTTGTGTGTTTACCACTGAAACGATCTTCCCAAAACGTGAAAAGTTCAGAATCTGGGTTAGAGTATAAGTCCATCAACAGGAAGAGGGTGGCCCTCTGTACGTTCGCAAGCTCGATGCCACACCTCTGGGGTCCATTTACCTCCAGGATGATGAATCCCCTTCTTTCAACGGCCGTCTCTCAAGTTTGGGGAGCCCAAACCAGGCCCGGCTTCCCTTAAAACCAACTACAAAGGGAGGGTTCCGGCCAGAGTATCCGCATCCCTTCGAAGAAATGGCAAAAAAGAAAAGGCGAAAAGCGCAAGCTGTCGGCAGAGGTTCTAAAGCAGCGGTCAAAATGACTCGCGAGATGAGAAGCTTCGGTTTGGTGGGGGCAAACTTCTCGTCGCCCTGACATTTTGTCGCCTATCAAAAACCTGGCGGAACCTGATTGGGCTGTGCACCAACCGGCGAGGGTATCCCCCATGAAATTTCACGCGCCCATTTGGAGTTCTTCCAAACATCTTGGCCCACCAACCGGCTTTGGCATTCCCACTAAAACTCATCTGCCAGCCGGTTTTGCAAGTCCTTGCCTTGTCCACGGGCCTCTGCCTGCGGGGAAAAATCGCCAAAGCCATACCATGCGGTGGATAAACAGCTGCCTGGTGATTTTGGCACTTGAGGCTCCTTTGCTCCCCATTTTCTTTGATTTGAAGCAGCCCTCCTTGGCTCCCCCTGTGAAAGCTCGTTCAACCAATACCCCCTGCTGGTGCGTGTCCAAAATGCCTTCCCCTTGCACCCATGACTACTGCTTTCTTAAATTGTTGGCTTTAGACCTGAGGACAAAATCGTACAAGGAGGGTGCCGGTCGCTGCTGGGAAACCAAAGGATCGGACGACTCTCTTTTTGCGAGCCGTGGGCTTTAAAGGGAACCCCCTATTTAAAAAAAAAAAAGGAATACCACCGGGTGTCGTTTTCTAAAGGGAACCCCCTGCAAGTACCACTGGGTGTTTGCGAGGTGTCCTTTGAAATCCCCCCCTTCACGGAAAACCTGGGGTGCAGGCTCCGGCATCTGCTGCCAGAAGACGGGGTTCACGAAGTGATCCTCAGAACTGTGGATGTCTTACACCAGACACCAAAAATGGTTGTCCTTTGGTTTCCCTGTGAAGCCAACCAGAAAGGGGCATCCCTCAAAAAAAGACAAAACTCACCAACAAGGGGTACCAACTCCAAAAAGAAGACGCACCCCAGATGTCATGGACGCGGGGGGGGGGGGGACTCTATCACTACGAAACCCTTGCAAAGGCCATAGGGGCAGTAAGCCATTGCCACCCTCACTCAAGAAAAGGGGAGAGGCATTTGCATCCACCCACCACTTCTAACCCTTCAAGTTCGCTCAGACTTCCTTCACGCGGTGAAGCAACGGAGGTCCGCCCAAGGGCGGCGGTCACCATCTTTTGATAACCCAAGACTTCCCAGGCAGAAGCCCTGGGTTTACGTCTAATTTGGCCTTCCCTCGAATGCACCCCTGCCCCCGCCGCCGTTCCCCAAGACATCTCCGGCAGCTCAGCCTCCGACACTCTCGCAGGGCACCTTTCGGAAGGCCGCGGCTCATTCTTTCGCCCAGAAACGCGCAACCGGTCAAATGGATCCAAGGGAGGACAACAGCTGTAAGCTTGTCTTCCAGGAACCTTCAGGCTCGCGGGTCTTGCTCAAAAAAGGAAGGCGGAGCCGATTCGATTCTGGATGGATGGCTTAGGGCCCTAGGGAAGCTAAAAGGAAGCCAAGCAGCTGGACAAGTCCTGAGTTTTGGGAAACGTTGAGAGACTAAACTGGTCCCGTGAAACTGTTCTGTGGCATCACACAAGTTGGATTTTTGAGAGGGTTCGCCCTCATGGGGGGCCATGGGTTTCGCGTTTCCTTTATTTTTCCTTGCAGACCAACCAACCAAAAGCGGCCCCCCCTCAAAAAGAGCCGTGCAGAAACGGTACCGACACAAAAAAAAGGAATCCACACACCACAACAAAAACGGAACCCGCGCAAACAGAGAGGAACCCACACCAAGACCCAAACCCCAAACAACCAGCCCCATGATTTCCCCCAACCACAAGAGGAACCAAAAAGGAACCACCACGCCAAAAATAAAAAAAGGACCCCACCAGACCCCACCCCGCAGCCCAGTGTGTCCCGCGGTTTTCCAACGTTTCCGCCGCCTTCACGGCTGTGTTCTCCAAGAAGCGACCCAGGGCGTGGAAGGCCCAGGGAAAGGCCTGGCGGAGGACTCACTCGCGCTTGCGCGCGCGTCGCGCGTCGCGCTTCTGATTTCAAGTGAGGGCTGTTCTGATTTGGTGTCAAGGAATGGCCCGGGGGGGGGTGGGGAAGCAACTCTTTGGGGGTTGAAACTTGAGCGACCCCTGGCCCTGCAGGTGTTTCCTGTTTGGCGCTGGTGGCCTTGGTTGAGGCTATTTGAAAGGGAGCCAAAAGGAAACCAAGCATTTACGGAACGCAAAGGGGCGGGGGAGGGGGGTGGGGGGGAGGGCACCCCCCCAGGGTGATGGCGCATCACTCAGTCGCCTCCATGCCTGCATGGTTTTAAGTACACTAAGGGCTGTTGGATTCCCCTAAAGGAAGCCACCAGTTGGATAGTTTAGTTCTGTTGCTTCATTCCCTCCAACCATCTGCGTTTGGGGCACCCACTTTTGCGTCAAGTTCCGTTTTCGTCTCCCCTCATGAACATCTCCGCTGCTGAAGACTCTTCATCCGGGGACCTCCAGGAAATTGCGGGGGTTCCCTATACTTCCGCTTTCTGGCTGCTGGACAACCAAAAATTCATACAAAGACACCGGGGGAAAGGGTCCAGCTGCAGTCGATGTTCGGATGCCGGTTGTTGCCATCTTCTAACAAGGGCTTGGATCGTATGTCCCGGCCAAGCAAATTTGACCAACCTCACACAACAGTCGCCACGTGAGCCACGGCCAAAATATGCTTTTGCTTCTGCGGACATTGAAAAAAAAGACATCCCTTCTAGCTTTCTGGCAACTTAGACATAGACATCCCTTCTGGTTTTCTGTTGAAATTTCAAGAGTCCCCCATCCTCTCAGATAGACCACCAGGGACTGGAAATGTTGCTTTCGAACCTGTCACTTTACACGCCACCAAGGCCGTCGGGGGTTGGCCAAGGGTTTTGTTTTCGTCCAACCCAATAGCCAAAGGGTGCCTACGACGGACATGGAATTTTGATAGGGGAGCCTTTGGTTGGCATCATTTGGGAATTCAGTCCACGAGCTTTGGAGGTGGTTGCAATTCTTGAAATTCATAGCCACATGTAAGGGGGAATCGGGGAGCAAGCAACCTTGCTCAAGGTACATCTTGCAAAAGGTTGGCAGGGTGCTGCATTTGATCTGCAACTAAATCTACCTCTGCCCGGTTGATGCACGGAAACGAGGCATGACCCACTCGCTTACTGGGCGCTCGATCCGATCCGCGATCTGGCTTGCGCCTCCATGTTGCCACTGGGAACTACCTGGGGCTCAAGTCTTAGGCCCAGAACTCGATCGCTTGCCGGATCGGATGTCCCCGAAAGATCGATTCATCCTCTCAATGTGGCCATGGGTCAAAATCTAAATCGTACCCCCAGTGAACATCCCAATCCCCACTAAAATAGGTTCTAAAGTGGGTGGTGTACCTACCCCCCAAAATACCATTGGTTTTGACACACAGCCATGTGGTGCACAGATGCGAGGCTTGGCGCTGCGCGCGCACAGGCCTCCGAAGAGCAAAATCGTCTTCCAAACGCGCTGTGCGCTTCTATGTTTGGCGAGAGCTTGCAGGCTCCAATGATCTGTCACTTGAGGTCCAAGCACGGGGAGCTGAGGAACCCCTGTGGCCGTAGAGTCGTAGAGGGCATGTTCATTTGGCCATTGTGAGATTGGTGTTCCCTGCCCTGAAAAAAAACACTATGAGCCCAGGTGACAGCCCGGAACCCGGCGAACCCGCCCTGAAAGCTGCCCCAAACCACCCAGAGCCTTGCTGGGCAGAGATCCCATAACTCTTTCAGCTGTCGGAGAATAACGGTACCAGCAACAACCAACACACACACACACACACATGCGCACGCACATGTCCGGGTGTGTGCATTGTGCCCTGGGACTACACCCTTGGCAAATGATGCCAAGAGGGTTCAGTTTCACAAGGCTTGTCCGAACCCCCCACCCCCCCCCTCCATTTTCATAGCCCTGGCAGCCAGGGGCACCTTGCAGCCCCCCTAAAAAGGTGCTGTTTTTTTCTTTTTCGCTGGCCACAAGACCACGAGGGAAACGGCTCTCCCACGTTTCAAACACAAGCCCTTGAGGTCCCGGGTCTCGCCCAGCAAGATGTGGCCGAAAGCCTTCTGAAACGAAGAGTTTGAGGCGAAACCGCGTCCCTGGCCGTGTTTGTCAAGGGAAACTCGGGAAACCCAAAGGAAAACGCCGATCTTGAAGCGAATGGCATGCCCACAAGGCCGAAGGCGGAGCAAGTGGAACTCCCCAATTTGGACCCGGCTCTGTTTTAAAGCACGAATGGCATGTCCACAAGGCCAAATGCAAGTCACCCATGCCGGCCTGAGCCGGGGCATTGTTCCACGGGGAGATTCGAGAATAGACCTCAAGTGATCATTCACCCGGCGCTCTGAGCACGTGCTTCATGCATGATTCATGTCCATCAAACTCCCTATGCGGGGTTCTCAACACATGGCCATGGGTCAAAATCCCGTACCCCCAGTGAACATCCCAATCCCCACTAACATCCCGACTAAAATGGGTGGTGAATTCACCGGTATCCCAAAATGGTTTTGACAACCACACCTCAGAACATAGGTGTCCTTTTTGGTTAGTTTGAACATAGAGGGCACTGGTTTAGGTTTGGTTCCAATCTGGATCACCAGTTGCTCCTTTTTTCATCCACTTCACCATCCAGAAACCAGGCGTGACTGGAAGAAGCGATCACACCTTGGCTATCTAGGAATCATTTACCAGGGCTCCACATACCCCAAGGATTCCCTCCACGCTCTAGTCAGAAGTGGCCCGAAATCCCAGACCTTAAACTTCGTAGCCATATACTGGCCCCTCAAAGAGGACAGGAAACTCATCCAAAGTGGCCGCTTCCCCTGCTCCCAGTGCCCTTCTTGCAGGGTATCAGGCTACCCCCTGGTTGCCATGAAAAAACCAGGTGTGTGCCCATATTCAGCCCTCGGGGGATGGACTTTTATACTTCCACATCGGCAGGAGGGGGGGGGGGGGGGCGAACCCTTCTTCCTCGGTGTTTCTGTCCGAGGTCCGTCCTTCGGTCCCCCGACCATCGCTTTTGCGCACGTGTCCATGGACCTTAGGGCGGGAGAAAAGTTGCGCAAATCCGGCCGCAAACAACGCCGAGGCTTTTGGTTTACCACCTCCCCTGGAAATTAAGATGGAACCGAAGAAGCAATCAAACAAGGAGGTTTCATCATAAGAGTTTTTTAGGGTTGCATGTTAATATCCAGAACTCCGGGCCTGAGTTTTTGTTTGGTACCCTGAGACTGCCTGAACTATGGAAACAAAGACCCTAAATGGTGCAAAACAATCAGACTCTGGGAAATGACCTCCAAATTTGCCGGAAAACTCCCAATAAAATGCAAAACCCATTGGAGAAAAGCAGCGCAGTGGCGCTTTGTCTTTCAAAATTTGGTGGCTTGAAGTAGTGGGAACCTGGTATGGAGTACTGGTTGGTTTTCAAGGGGTCCCAGTTGAGAGGATCTAGGATAACTACTTTTGGGAGGTCGGTTCGGGCTCAACATCCAACTACGCGCCAGCTACACCTCCAGTGCACTGTCATTTAGGGAGTTGAACTTCCTGTAATGGACTTTGTGAACAAACGCTGTTGCAACACATGCGCAGACCGCACAAGGAACATTCGGCGCGATGCGCGATGTTGCGTGAGTGTGGGAAGCTGTGCGTTTGGCCTGAAGGTCAGCACACTTACCACGCAGCTGGCAAATCAACTGATACTACTGGCACATCGCCCTGGCGGCAGATATCTGACCTTTAACAGCTTACCCTTTAGGACATGTCACACTCCTGCGAAAGTCGGAGCAGTTACCTGTAGGTCAGTACAATCCCTGCAAAAGCGGGACAAGTCAGCAAAACTGCAAGTCTGCTCACACTGCTCGCACCTTGGTTGCTGTTGACCCCGCTGCAAAAAGTTTAGCTTTTGCGGGTTTAACGGAAAAACTCTTGATTTCCCAAAAAGTTCAAGTCTAAAGATCCAACCCAATAGCACTCAAGGCACAAGCACACACACACACAGAGCAGGTCAACCCTCCCTCCTCGTTTTTGAGGCCGCGGCAGGACAAGGCGGCCCGAATCTCCCCGAAACCCTGGCGTTTCTGATCCTTGCCCTTGCAGGAGAAAAGGGCAATAAAAGCACGAGATGTGTGCGAACACGAGACGAAAAGGCCTGACAATGGGTCAGATGTGCCATACCTGATACTCACACAAGACGACCTTGGCACGCATGAACCATATGGTATTTACCTTAATTCGAGCCTTTACAATAGTGGTCTAAATTTGGATCCTTGATTTCCTTGTGGTGTCTCTCTAAAACAACTCACCTAGATGGCCAAGTTGCGCTTTTGGTTTCTTACAAACACAATCTCAACTCGTTTAAACAACAAAAGAGAGAGAGAGAGAGAGAGAGAGAGAGAGAGAGAGAGAGAGAGAAAGAGAGACAGAAACAGTTCCAAAAACGGAAGAAACATAAAGGGTGACAAAATAATGACAACCCGTAGCGCAACTCACCATGGGCAGGGACAGCCATGCTCCTATCCGTGTGGACAATGGCTTTGTCTTGCTAGTTCTGAGTAAGGAATCAACGTCGGATAACGTCGGGTTTTCGGGCATGAACCAGAAGAGAAGATCCACTTAAATGGATGCTTTGTGTTGTTGTCTCTTGAGGTCATTCCCCTTTTGACCCGGAGAACCAGAACCAGGTCAAACCAAGAAGATTCCCACAAGGAATTTGGAAACTGCCTGATCCAGGCCGGTGACACTCGAGCGCACCCCGCCCTTTGGACTTTTTCTCCAGGCCAAATTGGCTGAGCGCTTGCGCTGCGCCTGCCAGTCTTGTCACACGCCGTGGACGCAAGCGCGCCAGAGTTGAGCTTATGAAATCTAATTGGACGTGGGCCCGTTCTTCTGCACAACCCTGGTCAGTACCAGGAGCCTTAAAAAAAGCCATGAAGAAACATGCTGTTTTAGCAAGGGCACGACATTTTTACAAGAACCTGGTCGGATTTCTGCAAATTTGTGGCCCGGACACAACTCAAGGAGCCGCAAGCCTCAGCGTGCCAGCTTGCCTTTCACCTGTCGGAAGGCACAACCGTCCGAAAGGTCGTGGCAGCGTTCGGAGGGTTTTCGTTCTGAGGGTTTTGTATTCCACCCTGGGATTACACCCTTAAAAAACGACCCAGAATGGTGGAAAATAACACGGGTTTTCTCCGGAGATGTGCCTACATGGGGTGAATACCCAGGTATATTCCCAGGGTGTAATACAAAAACTTACAAGCGTGGGCTTTGCAGCAATTGAGCGGTAACTTAAGTGAGATCGAAACCGCGAGCAAAAAAACATATCAGTGTCCTGTTGCAGCTTCGGCTGTTTTGCAGGCTCTGGGAAACCATTTGTTTTGGGCGGAAACCCTCATATGGAGGGGCCGCAGGGTGTCCATGGTAGTTTCCGGATCCACCAACCACGTACCCCAACAATGGAAGCTGACAGGAGTGGAACTACCCTACTTCTCATGTGAAAAAGAAAAGACTGGAACTTTCATGGAAGTTTCAAGAGTTGAATTCTAGAACTCCGGAACCCTCTTCGCAGGGCTGCTTTTACCCTGTCAGAAGCCTCGGATGTTGGCCTCTGGAAAAAACCGACCCAAACGTGAAATTTGCCCGTCATCGGCTGGAGGTTCAGAGCAATTCATCCTGTCTGACGTTCTTTCTTTTCAAGACCCAAGCCACCATCAAAGCCCGGCAACCGCCAAAAAAGAAAAAGAGATGAGAAAGGAGGGGGAGAATTTGCGCGCGAAAGGCCCCCAAGATCCCAGGAGAATCCGAAAAAATGGGGCGGGTCTCCACCTGCAACCCGACCGTCCCCTTCGCTTCCGCGAGTCGATTTTTTTATGCGGACTTCGGGCGGACGGAACCTCGTTGAGCTGCCGCTCCAGGTTCGCCAGCATGCCCTGCGAGGCGATCCGGAGACACGAAGCTTCCGATTCGCCAGCTTCGGGCGTGGGGGGGGAGGGGAGGGTGGGGGTGGGGGTGGGGTTGTGGGTGTGGGGGTGGGGGTGGGGTGTGGTGGGGTGTGGTGGGGTGGGGTGGTGGGGTGTGGTGGGGTGTGGTGGGGTGTGGTGGGGTGTGGTGGGGTGTGGTGGGGTGTGGTGTGGTGGGGTGTGGTGGGGTGTGGGGTGTGGTGGGGTGTGGTGGGGTGTGGTGGGGTGTGGTGGGGTGGGGGATTTGGGTGTTTTTTTTCACAAATTTCGTGTTAATTTCTTTGCCGTTGAGCAACTGCGAGTCGGGCTTGACGCTTGATCGTGTTTTAAAAGAGAGAGAGAGAGAGACCGCGGCTTGGCGTTCTAGGTCTGCTTCTTGGCGGATTGCTCAACAGAGCGGGGTGCAACTCGCCAAGTGACTTGGATCTGGGACACCCCCCAATGAAACTCGGCCAGGGGTTTATTCATGCATCAACTGGGGCAGGTTGCCAAGGTTTGGGCGGTGTAGCATGCTTCAACAAGGGGGTGGACTCCAACCCTGCCAAAAAGCTATACCCTCGTTCCAATCATAGAAGTGGACAGGCGGGTTCTCAGAGAAAGTGGTGGTCTGCAATCTTCCTGGCAGCTTCCATGATTCTTGATGGGAGTGTAAATATTTGGACCCTTCAGTGGATATCAGAAGACGGGATGGACAAGCAGCGATCTATTCCAGGGGTACGAACTTCAAACGTTTGCTCCAAATCGCGCACACAAAAGCGAGCAACAACTCGCAGCCCTTTGGATGTTGTCTGCCCGTTTTTGGAAAAAGGCCCCCTATTTGCCACCAATCTCCACACAGAAGCGTTAACGGTCAGAAATCGGAGAGGCCCCTGTCGTGTTGCAAGTGCAAGACGCCCGCGTCGGTTCACTTCAAACCAAAAGGCGAACTCACGTCTCAAATGGCTGCGGGTCAAAACCAATGGTACCACCCACTTTAGTCTATTTTAGTGGGGATTGGGATGTTCACTGAGGGTACGGGCTTTTGACCCATGGCCAAATTGGATTGGAGCAGAATCTGTGCAAGGGTTTTCCCACAGCAGAAACCTGGTTTAGCCTGCTTTTCCCGGATATGTTAGATTCTTTGCGTTCACCCATGTAGGGGGGCAACCATAGATCCTCCAAACACGGAGTCTCTGGTGGGGTCGGCGAGAAGACAACTTCCTAGAGACTCTGGCGAAACCAGAATGGGGTCACTTTCAAGGGCACAAGGGTGTAGCTGTCCCAAATCTGGCAAAGAAAAGCATGTGTCCAGATTCTGCTTCAAAAAAAAAACAGTCAACCCACACCCCAGTGCACTGATGTATTTTTTGAATAGGGAACCCCCTTTGGTTGGTAAGGAAACCAGAAGGAGACCACCCATTTTGGGTGGTCCCAAATGAGTAAACCCGTCCTATTCTTAGGGGCGTGCTCCCTCCAAAGGTGATTCGACCCTGAACTAAAAAGAGACACCTGCCTATTAGTCAACCAGGGATTAATCTTAAGATAGACCCATGTGGATGTGTGTTTTTAGCCCCCCCCCCAGGGAGAAAAAACACACAAAAACATATACAAAGACAAATTGGTGGGGTTCCTCTTGGTTTCCCTTCAAACCCACAAAAACAAAGGGATACCCTCCAAAAGGACCGAAACCATTTTTTTGCCGTCGCCCGACGCCCCGTAAAAAAAAAAAAAAGGCTCTCTCGCCTGGAGCTCTTCTCGGGATTCCCGTTGCCGCGAGAGCTCGCCTCGAGCTCACGTTACGGGCACGGGGTCCGACGCAGCGAAGCAGCGAGACGTGAGACGTGAAGCAGCGCACCGGGAACCATGAAGCTCAGATGCCCAGAGGATTTCCATGGTTCTTCAAAACCTCGCAGCCCCACCATGCTCATGAGTGGGTTCAGGTTTCAACCCCAAGGGGCCAAGCAAAAAACATGTGTCCGGCCAGCGAATCAGGGGCTGCTTGGGACAAGGGTCCCACCCTCTCGGCCTTCGAGAAAGAAACAAACAACTCTTTTGGTTACCTATTGTTGGCTCGCCCGCAAGTGTCGTCCGATGGGCTCCCGGCCGGAACCTTTGCCACGGCCTTGGCAAAATGCTCCGCTCGCAGCTCAACTTCACCGGGGGTCTATCTGGACATGTGGCCATGGGTCCAAAGCCAAATCGTACCCCCAGTGAACATCCCAATCCCCACTAAAACAAAGCCTAAAATGGGTGGTGCACCTACCCCAAAATGGTACCATTGGTTTTGACCCGCAGCCATGTAATGACCAAGGATCCAATCCATTTTCTTCGCGGTGCCCCTATTTTAAGGCAGATCAACGGGGAACCCTACAGAAAACCCTTGCGCTTCTGCGGCTCTTCCTCGCCGCGGGCCTGGGGATTTTCCGCGGGATGCTTATGGCTTGGGCGTGGGGGGGCGGGTCTGGCTGTTCACGTCGCATGTGGCGCCCATGCGACGAAGAAAACCGCTCGAACGCATGGCCACCAGACACATGCATCTGCAAACAACCGCCCCCCCCCCCCCCGCGCGGAGAAGAAAAAAACTGCGGGGAGTCTGGCCGCGCTTTGCGTTCTGGCCAGAGCAATCCAAGATATGCAGGGCTCCCTATATGTCCCCTTAAAAAACACCCCCAAGAAGGGACACTCACCTTTCATGGACCAAAAAGCTGATGTTTAAAACCACCAAAAAGGGAAATATAGGGACCCCTGATATGTGACTACTATGTGACCTGGCACAGACATCAACCACGACTTGGAGTGGCTTCGTTTGCTGCGTGAAACCCAGCTGGGGCCTCGAAGGCGCCGTGGCGATTCCCTGAACTCTTCTGGGCACAGGACTCGGCCGCGTGTTTGCGGTCCAAGAACGGACCGCATAGCTTGGATGTGACGCGACCCCAACAAAACATTGGGACATGAACCTTTACAACAATGGATATTTTGCTAACAAACGCACCTGGAAGGGCTGGTTTTCACCGGCCGGGGCACTTTGAGCAATGGTGTCAGTCATGTCTTACGATCTTACACGCCTGCCACCCTCGTTTTTGGCGAGGGAGCCGCATGCCACTACAACAAGTTGACGTTGGACCCATCCGGCATCCATGCCGGACGAACCCCCAACATCGCCCATCCAAAGCCGCTGCAACCCCGCGTTTACGGATGCCGCCCCTTTCGACCTGGGGCTCGCGCTCTCGCGTCGGAAGCCCTTGCCCTTCTCCTCCCGCTTGCCCTTCTCGCCCTTCCGCTCGCCCTTTCCTGGCGGCTTGCGGGGCGCTTCCGCTTCACGAGCGGTAGGCTCAATTTGGCTCGGCGCCTTTCTCTTTCTCTCGCCGAAAAAGCGAACCAAACGCTGGGCTGGGCTGTCCGTGTTCAGATCCCCCGGCTCAAAGTGACTAACAGTGAGTGGGCGAAATGGAGAAAAAAACAGCCACTTAAACACTAAAAAGCTTAAAAAAAAGCTAAGTGGAAACGAACAAATCCCTTGGGCACCAAGGGTTTGTGCGTTCTGGTGTGCCGCTTTCAGACACCACACTTACAACACCCCTGGTGTCTAATTGGAGAGAGGTGATTGCCGTGCGGGGCTTGGGCTTTGCTGAGATGAGTTCCCTACACAACTTCCATTTTGTTAAGGCCCAGGAAAAAATACTGAAACATGTCCAGTAGTGATGAATTTCTTTTAAAACCAGCAAGGCAAAAACATATTCGTAAGCAAATGGAGGACAACATGGGTACTTGATGGCTCTGCTTGCTCCAGGCGCTTCCCTTTTGCTCGGATGACTTGTGCCCGGCCGGCCTCCCTTTGGCGCAACGCTGGGCCCGAACCTGGTCGTGCGCAGTGCTGACCCAACTGCAACATCACACAATTCACCAACCATGATTAGAGTTAGGCCCAGTTATAGAATGTATATTTCATTGTTGCTTCACTTTGAGTCACTGGTAAACATGAAAATGTATCCCAAGCACAACCACAACTCCAATTGAACCAGAAGGCGACCCATGTTTTTAAGCAACCCCTTGCTTACAAACATGCATCCATCGTTTCCACACGCTCTCCCTGCCTTTCCCAAAACCCTCGGACCCGGGCTCTAAGACAATGGGGTTCAACAACTTGTCCCTCGCAAGCGATTTCCCTCCCACCAGCTAACTGTAGAAAGATGACTTTCCTCTTGGAAAGGGCAACTTCTGGCACTTTCATGCTACTTGGTGGGAGGCTAGAACCAACACCCCAGTGAACCTCCGATTCAATCCCCACTAAAACAAAGCCTCAAATGGGTGATGAATTCACCTACCAACCAAAATGGGATCCCATTGGTGACGCGCCCACGCGATCTCAGGCGCAAGCTGCAGCTCCGCCTCGTGCTCGTGATACCTGGTGCTACGAAGAAGGGCTAAGGTTGACCCCGGATGCATATACCGGTTTATTAATAAGGGGGTGCTCACCTCCAATAGTGATGACTCTAAAACAGGGGCACCCCCTATTCATCAACCAGGGGTTTACTAATCCGGGGTGCCCATTAGAAAGGTTCCAAGGGATGATTCCAACCATTCTGTTTAACCATCGTTCTTTCCAAACAAAAGCACGGATCCGTTTTAAGTTGTCCCTGGGTTTCTGGAGGTTTTCTGACGTTGGGTGCAACGAACCAAGGGCTGTCCGTTTTCAGATCCCCCGGCTTAAGGTGACTAACTTTTAGTGGGAAAAATTGAAATCCCCCCACTAAAGACTAAAAGGCTAAAAAAAGCTAAGGAACCGGATGGCTGGGAACCACCAAGTGACAAGGGGTAGAAAGGTTCAGGCTTGCTCTGAACCCAATGCAATCAGGTACAACCACCTACAAAAAGCTATCGCGTAATTACCTGCCGCACGTGTTTTTTCACGATGTCAATCCCGCTGGCCCGGTGTTTTTGAGGCTTCTTCGTAGGGTAAACACTGATGCCAACATGTGAGCGTTGGAGGGAACACCCAGTGCACTGAAGGGTTGGTAGCATTCACGCATCCAAAACGTCTTCGCGAGGCTATGAGTGCTGATGTGATGCCGCAGCTGTTTCGAAACCTGCTTCAAGATCCAAGAAGGCTGTGCAAGATCAATGTTCAATAACTATCACGTCCAAATTGTGTTGCGGGTGGGCAACCACCCCATGCGTACCAAAATGGGAGGCGTTCAGGTTGGTTTCCTTTGAAAAACACTCCTGATTCTCGAGGCATCGACGCTCTGACTGACCCGGAGGGAGGTAGCCGGAGGTCAACTTTACTGGAATTGGACCGAAGCTGTGGCCTATTCTTGGGAAGTCGCCTCTTCCCAAAGAAAAACAAGGAGTCCGGAACCTCCAACATGGAGGGCTTCCCCTGTGGTTCCCCGGCTCCATCCTTCACCCATTTTTGGGTAGCGAGGGCTCAACGTCTTTGGACCCCCAAAAACGCCAACTCGATGCACGGCCGAGCGCTGCACCTCCGCATCAGGAGCACGTGGGCCCTGTGGCGCAGAAAATGCAAACCCCCAAATTTTCTTGCGGTCGGTGCGAGAGGTAGGGAATGAGAAATGGAATGAACCCAGGCTTTGGTCCCCTTAAGGGAAACCATAGGGGTCATTCCCTCATTCCCTGCTGAGCATCAGCAAGTATTAAAGTGGTCTCTACCCAAGACACGGACGCATTTTTCGATCGGGGGACTTTCCCGTTCCCTTTGGTCGCCCGAATTGAGCCGCGGTGCGACAGCTGCGCCTGTACACACCCAAGAGCGGGCCTTTGATGTGCAAGGTCTGCTCCCTGGCAAGGCGGAAGCAGAACCGCCGCGCCCGCGTTCGCGGGTAAAGCGAAGAGAGAAACTGCAAAGGGGCGGTGAAAGCCATGGCCCTGCTACCCCACCCCACGCCCCACCCCCACCCCACCCCACCCAGAGGCGTAAAGCAAAGGAATGGGGTTTTGGGGTACTTGTCAGTCATATTTAGTCATGATTACGGTGGTAAACTATTGGTGATTCTTTCGCCCCTTACATGTCAAAATGAAAATTGGATTCGCCGACATTTCTAACGGGACAAAGCCATGTTGGTTCCCTGTTTGTCGTGGAAATCGAACAAGAACGCCGAGACGACTTCCCCTGTTCAGGTATGTCGCCTAAAAAAGCGGGGGTGTTTTTTTGAAGAGTAGCATTCGTAGAAGTATTAGTGTTGTCTAGCGTTAGTAATAGTATTCGAGTTGGAGCAGTAGTAGAAGTAGAAGAAGAAGAAGAGTAGTGGTAGTAGTAGTAGTAGTGGTAGTAGTAGTAGTAGTAGTAGTGGTGGGGGTAGTAGTGGTGGTGGCAGTTGTAATAGTAGTAGTAGTGGCGGTGGTAGTAGGAGTAGTAGTAGTAGTAGTAGTGGTAGCAGCAGTAGCAGTAGTAGCAGTAGTAGTAGTAGTAGTAGTAGTAGTAGTAGTAGTAGTAGTAGTAGTAGTAGTTCGCAGTTGTAGTAGCAGTAGCAGTAGCAGCAGCCAGCGACCCACCAGGGCTGGCTTCTGGTGGGTTTGAGGTTGGTACAGGGATTGTTTCGTGCGCTGGTTTATGGTGGGGTTGTAAAGCTGGCTCAGGGTTGGAGCCTCAAATTCTCTGCCTCTTTGGCTCAGGCTCAGGGTCGCACACGACCAGTTCGTACTCCTCCTCTGCCTCTTCCGGCTCCGGGTCTGGGTCGCACAGGACCAGTTCGTACTCCTCCTCGCTCTCCTCGCGCTCCTCCTCTCCGGCGTCGAAGCCCCCTCACGCATGCTACATTTGTAAGAGGCATGACGTGTTCTTCAACCCTCACTACAAAACTCAACCAAACACTGACCAAGCCAAAAAATGCACAGTTCGGCAAGGAAACATGTCTCCACCACCTGGCTCTGATGAGATCCCCATGGCCCAAGGCCACAAGCTCCGGCCACATGCGCTTGTCCTCACAAAGCTCAAAGAGCAACACCGCCGGGTCTGAACTCTTCGGGCTGGATGTGCTTGGCGTGGCCGTGCTCTGCGTGGGCGAGTGGAGCTTGGCCACAAGCGGGAGCTTTGGCCAGAAGCGGGAGCTCCACTGCCTCCTCATCTGCGATCTCCGTCGGGCTGTACGGCGGGCTCGAAGGCGCCCATGACGGTGTCTCAAGCCCTGTCGGGCTCGCCACGAGTGCCATTGCAGCGAAAACAAAAAATGTAAAAAAGGAAAATGGAAAATTGAGGCCACAAATGGCTTCGGGCATCACATCAATCTCCAACCAAACAAAGTTCACATGAGCACTTTCATGCTTCAAAAAAAGAAACGAAAGGAGCCATGGCGCACACCAAGCTCCCGGCACGTTGAAGAAGATCTGCATCTGAAGGTAGAGCCGACATCAAAGAGGCAACGCCGGGTCTTGTTCTTGCTTGGCGATGTTTTGCCAATATTGAGTTTGTCGTTGTCAATTGCCAAACAGTTACTCAACAGAGAGGAAGTTGGAGGTTGCTTGAATGTGGTTTCTAAGCCTAGAGGGCTTAGAGGTCTCCTCTGTTAATGTGGCGCACGCTGTACTGATTGCCTCTTGCATGTTCCTGCCAGTGTCGGGGGCGGCGGCCAATCATCACTCAGTACGCACACAAAAGCACAAGCAAAGGTCCTTAAAAAGCGGGCCACCCTTCATTGCACCAATTTCCACCCCATAAGTGAGAAGTATGCGTAATGAGGCTGTGGACACTGGGATGTTGCGCCCAAAAAAGCTTGTTGGTTTCAAGCAGGCTTCATCAGACAATTGGACCTCAAAACTGCAGGGTGGCTCCTGGGTTATTGCCCCTAAAACGCACGATGGGAAATTTCATTTTTCTCGAAACGGGACAGTGTGTTATGCACGAAGGCAGCGACATGCAAGATAAGACACAGGCAAAGGACACAATGTTCACAGCCTGCGCAAGAGATCGATAGCGTGTCAGGCGTCAAAAATGCGCCGCCGCACGTCGTGGAAATACAACTAGTCATTTGGCACGCCACAGTCATACAACCAGTCGTTCTTTTGTACAACCAGTCGTTGCGCCCAGCCCGTAGGCACAACAACCAGTTGTAACCGCCGTACAACCAGTCGTTCAAAGTAAGCGTTAGAGTTCTCCAGGCCCCTCGAGCGAGAGGAAAACTGAGCCCGCGGGATGGAAAGATTTGAGCCTGGCGCCCGGCCTCGCTGCCGATCTCCCGCCCAAGAAAACCTAAGCGCCCCGCAGTTGCTGACGTCTTGCACACGGGCAACGCTTTGAGCCAAGAAAGACGCGGCGGCGGCCGCCCGAAAGCCACGAGCAAGCCGCAGGGCCCAGAGCTCGAAGCACAAATGCGGCTATCTCAAAACAACGATTCCGGGCGCGATTCGGGGGCGCGCTTCGGGGCCTGCTTCGGGGTATGATTCGCGGGGGCCGCGCTTCTGCCCTCTTCAAGACTCAAGCAAAGCAACCCGGTCTCAACGTCCCCAGTGGCAGCAAAAGCAGAATGAGTTGCTTGGAATCTTGCTCGCTGGCAAAGCAGACAGCAGACGCGCCCAAATAGCTTTGCAAACCAAGGCCGGCACGCGAGCTGCAATATGGGGGCGCCAACGCGCGGCTCTCCTGACCAGGCGGCCCAAGTCGCAATCCAATGAACTCCGGCTACTCTCAAAGCCGTTTCGTTGCGTCGACGGTTTTTCATTGAACAAGCAATTGAGCCCCTCTGTTCCCCTTAGCTTTCTTGAGGACCTGGCTCAGTTGTTCGCTCGGCTTAGGGTTGGTTGGGGTTGGAAAAGGGTGGGTTCAGGTTTGGTTCAGGGTTTTCTTGGGGTTCGTTTGTGTTCCAATGGTTGGCTAGGGTTGGTTTTGGGTTGGTTTAGGGTTGGTTTAGGCTTTTTTTAGGCGGGGTTTAAGGTTTCTGTTGGGCTTCCTTAGGTTTGGTGTGGGTTTGGGAGTTTGGAGTTGGATTTGGGTGGTTTAGGGGTAGTTTAGCTCTGGTTTCGTGTGGGTTTAGGGTGGCTGGTTTGGGGTTGGGAGGTTATGTTGAGTGCTGGTCTAATGTGGAATTAGGGTGGGTTTAGGTTTGGTATAGGGTTTGTTGAGGGCTTGTTTAGGGATGATTGTTGTAGGAAGCCGAGGCAACAACAAACAACCGCCAAAAGCCACAAAGGCTCGCAAAAAGCCACGAAAGCCAAAAAGCACCCACCCACCCAACCAGCCGACCTACCGGGGACCCTTCCACGACCCAGCCCCATGTTTGCAAGCCTCCCAAAAACACCTGTGAGCAGCAACTATGGCCCAGGCTAATCGAGTGACAACATTAAGCGCAACACTGCCAACAACGCAAATCTTCGGACGCAAACAATTGCGACGGGGACCTCTCACAGAGAAAGAGAGAGAGAGAGAGAGAGAGAGAGAGAGAGAGAGAGAGAGAGACAGAGAGAGAGAGAGAGAGAGAGAGAGTGACAAAGAGAGAGGGGTAGCCCCTGGTTTTTCCAATGCCTATGGTTTCATGCTGCCTTGACATGTTCCTGTCGCATACCTGGTTGACACCTGGACGCTGGAAAGTGGTGTCGCTGATGTTACAACTTGGATGGCGACCTATGCTGGTGATCTGGTTGCTGATGATGGCAGTTCTTCCGGTGATGGCCAAAAATGAGCTCTTGCCCATGCCCTTCATTACAGAGCAGGCCAGCCTGGACTTGAAGGGGGAATGCCCCTGGTTCCCCTGGCTCCTGATGACCTGATGAGTGGCGCACTGGCTTTGATTCTGGGCATGCTGATGGCTCCGTACATCCCAGCGCACCAGGTGCTTCTTGGATGCGTGCATCCAAGTCGACGCCGACTGAAGGGAAGCGCGGGAGTGACGGGCTGGGCGGCTTTCTCAAGGTGGTCCAAGGACCTTGACCAAAGCTGGGTATATGCAACTAGAGAGGGAGAGAGAAAGAAAACCAGAACAGAAAAGACAAAACACCCCACAACAGTATAAACTTTGGGAGATTTTGGGAGGCAAACAATTGCGAGGAGGACCGTACCCTTGAGCCGCAGAAATGCGATCCCCACCCTTTTTTGAAAATTATGCAGGCAATCGGTCAGGGCTGACAGCTGGTCAATTGTCAGCACGGCAGTCAGTCAGCACAGCTAGGCGTCGGGTATTACGGCGGCCCGGTTGCGGTTTGCATGTCTGGCCGTCCAACCGCTGGTCAGCACGGTCAAGCACGGTTGCACGGGCAATGAATGCGGCTTTCCTTTTGGCGCCCGCTAGAAACTTATGTGGGTATGGGTCAAAATCAAACCACCAAAAGACCGCAGGTTTTGGTCCATGTTTCCACTTGCCGGGCAAC
>CAUJNA010002269.1:502336-552336 GCA_963377175.1 Effrenium voratum | reverse complement strand
GCTCCAGACCCGGGGTTATAAACAGGTTTGTCGCTTGTGGCGTTAACTGCGTGGAGCGGGGCCGAGGTTCCTCAAATGCCCCGCTCCGCACCCTTGCAAATGAAACTGGTTTTGCTGGTTGGTGTTCACTCCGGACGCCAAGAAAAAGGAGCACTTTTCCTTTTTGAACAACCCTCAAACTAGGACTGGCCCTTTAGAGGTGGTGGGCCTAAAACCCTCCCCTTTGAGACAACCTGAAGGTTGGGGACTTTTGGATTCGTTTTTAGGATCCCTTTGAAGGGGCCTTTTCAATGGGGCCTTTGCTAAGCTAAGCCCGCTTTTCGAACCCTCAGTTGGTGTTCCTGGGTCATGGTCATAGTTCCATGAGGAACCATAAAGCTGGCCGCATGTATTCCCTACCAAAGGGCTCATGACCATCCCTACGGACGAAACTACAATAATTCCAATACCTCGTACAAGCGATCCCTGAGTCAAGGAAAACGAACTCACCTAGTCCTCCAGTCAAAAGGTTAGAACAAGGGTACCCCTTTTTTTTCTGTGTTTTAGGAAGGGGAACCCTCCCAACCAAAAAAAGGGGTGAGAAAGGGGAGACGCAGAAATCCCTAGGCCACCCCTGAAAACCGTGGGGTGTCGACCGCCGCCTTGCCTCGAGACCGCCGCGCGGCTTTCCGCGGTAAGGCGGTGGCGACAGCCGCGACTGGCGTGCACCACGGGGGCCTCAGCGAAAATTCCGGGGAAACGGCCGTGGCTCAAAAAGACGCACCAAAATGGCTGTGGGTCAAAACCGTTTTGGTACCATTTTGGGATAGGTGCACCACCCATGTTAGTCTATTTTAGTGGGGATTGGGATGTTCACTGGGGGTACGGGATTTTGACCAATGGCCAAAATGCCAACTTGGTACATAGAACCAAAGACCAAAACCTGCGTAACCCTAGCTCTTAAATTTTGAGCCCCACCCAAATGGATGGGGCAAAACAGCTTCTGACAAATGAGCAACGCGGGAAAATGGACCTCTCTTGACAAAGAACTCCTCAACAAAATCGGCTTTTTATGCCCAGCCTTCCATTCCCTCACCCTGACAACACGTTGGTCTTGTTGCTTGACCCTCAGCCGCCATGCGCCTAGGACGATCAAAACCTGTGGACCAGCCAAACGAACCTGCTTGAACAACCCGGGCATGTTCGAGGCCGTTTCCACGAAGCTATCCGAAAAGCCTTTGCCCGAAAACCGCGTGCTTGAATCTGGCCATTGAGTGAACCTTGACTCACATGTAAATGAGTTCTGAGGTGGGGGTTCACATTTCGGCACCTGAAAATGGGTGTCTTTCTTTTCGGCTTCCCTTCAAACACCACCAAAAACAGTAGCGCCCCTCTGCCAGAACACCATTCCCCTTGTCTTTTTGGCTTCCCTTATAACAAACAAAACTCGCACATTCCCGCTGTCTTCTTGGCTTCCCTTGTAAACAAACACAGAAGACAAACAAACGAAACCGCCGAAAACCCCAAACCGCGCCACACCCAAAAACCGGGGGGTGATCTGAATTCCCCATGCCTCGGCGCCCCGGCTCCGACTCCGCTTTCGGCCTTTCCCGTGGCCATCCTGTTTCGCGCAATGAACGAAGAAGTGGTTGACGGTGGACGGCTTCCTTATTTCCTTCTTTAATGATTTCTGGATTATTGATTGGTAAAACTTGTGAATGAGATATTGCGAAAGGAAAGGTTATTACGGAAAGGACGGGCAGATGCCAAGCTTAGGAAGATAAGATATTAATTCCCTTTCTCTCACTCCCTAACCGCTGTTATCTGGTTTGTCTTTGGATGAGTCTCCCTTCATTTGGATCACTCAAGCTCTAGAAGCGACTAGACGTAGGAAGGGAGATTAAGGTAGACCAAAGTAAGTTTTTCAAGTGAATCCTCTTGAACCGACTGGAAGATAGCAGCGGGGACCCCGCGCTTCTCAAAATGGACCATGGAGTGAACCCACCTTTTGGTTAAGCAACAAGGAACGATCGAACCATTGACTTCTGAACCTTTTTTGTACCACTTGGGGAAGAAGGACAAGTAAGAGGGCGACTTGAGAAGGAAACCATCCACGTCTTCAACAAGAAAAATATGAGTTCCTGGGCTCCTTGCTGAGAGCGCTAAGGTTTTAGCGGGATTCCCTCTATGGCTGACTGTGGCGGTCAGGGAATCAGGGAAGACCACTTTCATCTGAAGGCTCAAAACCTGAGCTGGGGGGGACTTTTTTTCTGAAGGCAGATGGCCATGAAGACATGGCCCTCTAACTTCCGCCTTCTCTTGAAAATTTGCGTCCAAAGGTGGACACCTTTGGAACGGTATACGTGCAACAAACATGCAACCCCCTGCCATTGGGGTCCATCCCTTCTTGCAATAACTTGGTTGACGTTGGAAGGGGAGCAAAAATTGAACTTTTAGCAGTGCGGTGGGGATTTCCCACTAAACCACAATAAGCAAAAATGTAAAATGTTTCCCAACAACAACCATGATAAACCCACTTGGAGTCATTTATGAGACCTGGCATAGGGATCCGCAACCAACCCACAGACTCAAAAGGCGGGGAATCTCCGC
Organism: Effrenium voratum; assembly: GCA_963377175.1. Classification (NCBI taxonomy): domain Eukaryota; class Dinophyceae; order Suessiales; family Symbiodiniaceae; genus Effrenium; species Effrenium voratum. Next base: position 549,747 of record CAUJNA010002269.1, on the reverse strand, counting down.
ACCTTGAGAAATTGGCTTCCCAAGAAAACAAAAACAACGACAAAAACGGCCAGCCTCTGCCCGATCGAAACTTCTCACGGACCTCGGACCGAGCACTCGTGCGTGGTGAGCGCCTGCCATGATTTCAGTTGTGGACCCTTTGGATCGATGTCCAACCAGTTTTAGGTCGTTCCCCTTTGACATTTGGCTGTGGGTCAAAAATAGGTACCCAACATGGAACCCTGGTAAGTGGGAAAAAGGACTGAAACCTGCGGTACCCTGTTTAATTTTTGACCCATGCCCATTTCACTCGGGTCTTTAGCGCCTGTAAATTCGGCCGAATGTACATTCGGCCGTGCTCCTAAACAGCCATCGTCTGCAAAGCAGCGCCCCATTCGAGCAAATGCACCGATTAAAGGCCCATGGGCAAAGGATCAAGCGGAATCTACACAAACTGCTTCCCATGTTGGTCAGCCCTTGCCCAAACTTCCAACTCCATTCGGAAAAAGCAAAAATCTGAGACTGCTCCTCAAAGGGCCAAATCCAAGCGTGGCTCAAAGGCTATCAAATCTTCGGTTGGGGGGTATTGGTATTTTGGGGCTGTTTGACAGCCAATGCGGCTAGTGGTGAGCTTCCTCTAAGCTTTATCCAAAAGGGGGAAACACACGCCATTCTCAAGTGAAGCGGGGAAAAAAAACAGCTGCTCCATCACGCCCAGCGGCAAAAAGCCCTCTGGAGGTGCTGTACCGCCGAAGCTGACAGGCGGGTGTTTGGACCCGCTTTCCTCTTGAAAAAGGGAGCTTCTCAACCTGCTGCACCCCAATTTTTTCCTCCCACTTTTGCAGAAAAACCGAAAGAGGCACCCGAAAACAATTTTAGGGGAGTGCTGAAATTTCGAGAAACACCCAGCCCGGCCCGGCCGTCTCTCCGGGCCACTCACATCTGGAGCCGAAGCCCTAGGCCGCCCGGCGCCCAGGCCTCGAAGTCTTGCGGCCTGCGGCTACGGCGAGATCTGTTCGAAGCTCCCCGGCGAAGAAGTGGCCCCCAACTGTTTGCGGGGTTTTTCGTACGGAAAACCGACATTGGTTGGCACTTTTGGCGGGTTTTTCTAATACGGAAAACCGAGATTCTAGTTGACGAAAAGCTGTCTTTAGTCCGAAGATCCCTGGGGAAACGCGCTGCGAGAATCCTCGGAAGAGGGAAAGCGAGGATGGGTGGCTCGTCTTTCTTCGACGTTGGTGCGAAGGAAAACGAAAAGACGAAAAGGGAACCTTTCAAGCCGTTTCAAGTACTTTCCCCTAAAGAAGGACACACCCAAATGAAACAACACCAGATTTGGGGGAGATTCCCCACATTCTTCCTTTCCCGACACAGGGGCAGAATTTGGCTCTCGACTCCTGGCTTCAGCTCGCCACCTGCCTGGCGATGCACTCGTCTGCCAGGCAGTCGCTGATGCGCGCCAAAGCCATCCTGGCAGAAGCTTCAAATGGCGGGGGCGGGAGCTCGAGCAACTCTGGAAATTAGAGGTGGTCCTGCAACAGATTCATGTGGCCATGGGTCAAAACCCAAATCGTACCCCCAGTGAACATCAAAAAATATCAACTAAATTAGACTAAAATGGGTGGTGCACCTATCCCAAAATAGTACCATTGGTGTTGAACCATGGCCATGTAACGATAAGGCAATGTTCGCGAAGCTTAGTTTGCTCATGATGTTAATGTAACGACACCCATATGATGAACACCAGCTCTTGCTTTGTGCTGGCAAAGTGTCTTCAAGACATGCAAGACATCTCATCTCCCAGAACTCAGCATTCCCTTCTTAGATTCTTGGGGGACTTCTTTCGGCATTCCCTTCTTGGAGTCTTGGGGGACGTATTTCAGGTCGGTGAATTCTATGGCAAGAGGCCTCAAGGCTTGGTTTCCATGTTGAACGCAGCCAAACCCCAAGGTCCGAAGATGATGATCAACTGGCGCACATGAACATGACATTTCCTTCAGATCAACTGGCGGACATGAGCCAGGGTCATTTGTATGTTATTTTGGGGCATGGGACAATCAGGGCTAGCCCTCTTAATGTGCTCCCGCCCCAATCTCTGTTCGTGGCTGGGAAGCAAGTTCAGCTTGGGCCGATCCTTAGCACTGTGAAGGCTGGGCTGGGCAATTTCTCCCTTGAAAGGGGGAGCCGCTCTGGCGAGTGGTGCTATGGCAAATGTTTTCTGGCAGGACCTGAGTTCCGACTTGGCCAAAAAAAACAAACATATAGCAGGAAGGCTGCCAAAGAGTATCTGGCGGAAACGCTCACGCTCACGTCAGGGTGTTACTTCCCATTTCCGGCGAAGGGCTATGTCACAAGGGTCTGTCCCGGGAAACAGCTCCGCAACCCTGGGTACGCATTGCAACTCGACGGCTTTTTTTTTGCATTTCGCCGAGGCTCAAGACGTGCTTGCAGCCCATCTGCTTCCAGACACGGGGGGCACTCTCGGGATCCTCTGAAACTTCCACAAAAAAAAGTTCGGGGAAACTTCCCATCTGCGACATAGGGGCACAAGTGATCCCGATCCAGAAAAACATAGAATGGCACTCTCGGTGTTTTTCTCAAGATGGAGATCCCACTTGGGATCCCTTTGGGTTGAGAGTCACCCAACATCCCCAGTCGGTTACGCCGACTCGGTTTAGATCCCCGGCGCCTCAGGCCGTCGAAGTTCGCGGCCAGGCGGCAGGACTGGTGCCCGGTCCTCGGAGACTAAGGCAAGCGAATGGAAGAAATGTGTTCAACATTCTGAGACAACATTGACCCCCAAACCACTACCCCCAGAAGCCAATGGATGTATACAGGTTATATACGGTCTTAGAAACATCACGGTCCTGTATCATTTCTCTATATGGAACTAGGTCCTCCAGAGAGGTTAGAATTCGGGTACCAACTTTTTTCTGTAGTCAATTTTAGTAAGGGTAAAAGGGCACTACTGGGGGACCTAGACGTAATGGTCCTGTATCATATCCAATTCATGATGTTGAATCATGAGGATTTTCCATCATACATCATGTTCCATCAATTCATTGTGTTGAATCCTTTGTTCAAGCAAGATGTTGTACCATATCGTATATGGAATAATAAACTACAATAAACAACATATGTTGGTTGATTGTCCAACATCATGGAATAATAAACAACATGTTTTGGCTTGTCCAACATACACTGTCAAAGCATATATATATATATATATATATATGGTCACACCCCCCCCCCATGAACTACATTTGCATTGCTCAGTTTATATAACCCTTACAAAACACTGGTATTTACGGTGTTGTCTACATGTTTTGGAAGTACAACTGCAAGAAAATACCGGCCGGATTTCGGCCCTCAACCAATTCACCTCAGCAGTAGAAAGTGCAAACAACACTGAGTTTTTGAAGTGTGTTTTGGCCGAGTGGTAAAACACCTGCATTTTTTTGATGTTGTTTTGTTTTTTGAGCTCCATAAGCTCAAAAAACTAAAAACAACTCGAGGAAAACCAAAGAAAACAAAAAAAACTCGAGAAACCCAAAAAACCAAAAAACCAAAGACTTTGGCTGGTTTTGGAAGACTGCTTTGGTTTTTTTGGTTTTCTCGAGGTTGTTTTTGTTTTCTTTGGTTTTCCTCGAGTTTCTTTGGTTTTTTGAGCTTATGGAGCCCAAAAACCAAAAACACATGTGTTTTTTGGTTTGTGCACAGTGCTTACCCACCAAAACCATAAAATACATTGTGTGTTTTGGTTTTTGGGCTCCATGAGCTCAAAAAACCAAAAAAACTCAAGGAAAACCAAAGAAAACCAAAAAAACCTCGAGAAAACCAAAAAACAAAAAAACCAAAGACTTTGCTGGTTTTGGAAGACTGCTTTGGTTTTTTGGTTTTCTCGAGGTTTTTTTGTTTTCTTTGGTTTTCCTCGAGTTGTTTTTAGTTTTTTTGAGCTTATGGAGCCCAAAAACCAAAAAAACACAGTGTATTTTATGGTTTTGGTGGGTAAGCACTGTGCACAAACCAAAAAAACACATGTGTTTTTTTGGTTTTTGGGCTCCATAAGCTCCAAAAACCAAAAAAACTCGAGGAAAACCAAAGAAAACAAAAAAAACACCTCGAGAACACAAAAAAACCAAAGCAGTCTTCCAAAACCAGCAAAGTCTTTGGTTTTTTGGTTTTTTGGTTTTCTCGAGGTGTTTTTGGTTTTTCTTTGGTTTCTTCGTTTTTTGTTTTTTTTTGGTTTGTGGTGTGTTGGTCAGTCTATTTGAAGAGGAGGTGCCCTTGGACACTTCCGCATCACTTCCTCATCACTTCCTCATCACTTCTTTATTACATCGTCACTACTTCATCACTTCCTCATCACTTCCTCATCACTTCCTCATCACTTCCTCATCACCTCCTCATCACTTCTGCATTACTTCGTCACTGCTTCATCACTTCCGCATCACTTCCTCATCACTTCTTTATTACATCGTCACTACTGCATCACTTCCTCATCACTTCCTCCTCACTTCCTCATCACTTCCTCATCACTTCCTCATCACCTCATCATTGCTCCCTCATGACTTGTTCACTTCTTGCTCAGAATATGGTTGACATGTCTTCACATTTCCTCAACATTTCCTCATCCAGATGCATTTGGTGTTATCTTTGGCACTTGGTGGATGCAGACACAGGCCTATGAACAAGGACAAGTGTTTTTGGGCTCCATGAGCTCAAAAAACCAAAAAAACAAGGAAAACCAAAGAAAACCAAAAACAACCTCGAGAAAACCAAAAAAAACAAAAAACCAAAGACTTTGCTAGTTTTGGAAGACTGCTTTGGTTTTTTGGTTTTCTCGGGTTTCTTTTTGGTTTTCTTTGGTTTTCCTCGAGTTGTTTTTAGTTTTTTTGAGCTTATGGAGCCCAAAAACCAAAAAACACAGTGTATTTTATGGTTTTGGTGGGTAAGCACTGTGCACAAACCAAAAAACACACATGTGTTTTTTGGTTTTTGGGCTCCATAAGCTCAAAAAACCAAAAAAAACTCGAGGAAAACCAAAGAAAACAAAAAAAAACACGAGAAAACAAAAAAAACAAAGCAGTCTTCCAAAACCAGCAAAGTCTTTGGTTTTTTGGTTTTTTGGTTTTCTCGAGGTTTTTTTGGTTTTCTTTGGTTTCTTCGAGTTTTTTTTGTTTTTTTTGGTTTGTGGTGTGTTGGTCAGTCTATTTGAAGAGGAGGTGCCCTTGGACACTTCCGCATCACTTCCTCATCACTTCCTCATCACTTCTTTATTACATCGTCACTACTTCATCACTTCCTCATCACTTCCTCATCACTTCCTCATCACCTCCTCATCACTTCTGCATTTCTTTGTCACTGCTTCATCACTTCCGCATCACTTCCTCATCACTTCTTTATTACATCGTCACTACTTCATCACTTCCTCATCACTTCCTCATCACTTCCTCATCACCTCCTCATCACTTCTTCATTGCTTCGTCTCTGCTTCATCATTGCTCCCTCATGACTTGTTCACTTCTTGCTCAGAATATGGTTGACATGTCTTCACATTTCCTCAACATTTCCTCATCCAGATGCATTTGGTGTTATCTTTGGCACTTGGTGGATGCAGACACAGACCTATGAACAAGGACAAGTTGGTGTTGGCAGACTTGACAAGTTCAGACGCAGATGAGCAGATGGATCAAAGACACATGCCCCAAATGTAGTTCATGGGGGTGTGTGTGAGCATATATATATATATATATATATATTATGTATATCATGGGGTTGAACTATGAATTGAGCAAAGTATTTCCTCCAAGACCAACTTCGCCCGGCGGTTTGGATCGTTTCCCATCCCACAAGAACCAGGTCCCATGTAGGGTCCAAATCACCGAACGAACGCCGCCTAGGGACCAGGGGGTACCTGAGGTAAGGTCAAAAGCAGCTTGCGGACTTCCCGGTAAGGTAGTGGGAAGGAGGGATGCATGCAGAAAAAAACATGGGGGCAAGGGTCGAGGGGCCTATCGGGCTGGAGTGGGGATTGCGGGTGTCCCTACTAACATGGGATCGCGCGAGTTGAACAGGGAAATTGCGTCATCTACCTTACGAAACTGCCTCGTTTGCGTGCGGAAACGCTTCCTGTTCCATGGACACTGGCGCCGCCTTTTCGCTCGAGGCCCCCTTCCGGGGCCCGGAACGACTCCAGCTGTGTGAGCCAAAGTTGGCAGGGCCAAAGCTTGCTCCCCGAAGCTGTCCCAAACCCAAAGTCGACGCCTTGCTAGAGACCTTGCTTGCAAGCCACGGGATCACCTCCGAAGCGGACTTGCGGCCTGAGGTGCACGCCTGTGGTTCGGGTCGATGGTCACTTTGGCGTTGCAATCCTGCGGGCCGTTTTGGACGGGTGAACGTGAAGTAATCCATCGGATTCCCCTACTTTCTTGGTTCTCTCACCTACCTGGATTCAATCAAGTCCTCAATGGATCTTTAAAAACAACATCGAGAACACATGCCGGAGTTTTGCCTGCGGATTCCAAGCATCCCATTTGAAGGCTGTTGGCTAGGTGGTTTTGTTTCCCCTCTGTTGCAGAAATTTCTGACAAGTGTCCAAGAAGATTTCGTCCAAAAACCTGGCCCCCCTTTTGTTTCAAGGCAAATGGCCCAAAGTTCGCTCGCGCGCGGCCCCAAAACGCTCGCCTCCTGCAGCTGCTTCACATTAGAGCCCTTGGGCCCAATGATGGCAGAGCCCACACGGATCCTCGGAACGCTCGAATCGAGCCAAAACCCCAGCGGACTTCTGGAAGGGGGGGGGGCTGGTAGGGTAATCTTAAAAAAAAGCAGATAACATGGTTCCTTTCCTAACTCGGTTGCTTTCTGCTCTCCTGCTAAAAGTTTAACTTTTAGTGGTTTAATATGGAAAACCCAATTTAGTCGGCAAAAAAATAAAGTCCTAACATCCCCTGGCAAAATGCACCAAAGCTAAGGAAAATCCGATTGTGGAGGAGTCCCAAGTGAGGTGCTCAACTCTCTTTGACTTTCGGCGCCGCCGACATGGCTACAAAGGCTCATATGTTTGTATAGTCCGTGCTGTAACTGACTGTTGGGAATTTCTGGATTACTATAATCTACATGAAAGGTGAGTCAAAATCAAAACCGATCGGTGCAAACATGGTCGTAATCCCAGAACCATGCTTCAAGAATTAAGGCGGATATCTATTCATGGCTGGGATTGTTCTTAACCTTACTCTCTTGACCTATGCCTGGCTTTGGGCTTGGGGCTCTAGGGTCCGGGCAATGAGTGATGAGGGAATCCCCCTGGTGGGAATTTCTGGACTACTATAATCTACATGAAACAAGGGAGGGACCACCGACCAAAATTAGAGGAACAGCTTCAGCCGTTCTGACCCAACGTGTTGGGGCTTGCGGTGGTTTAAGGGAAACTTGCTAGTGTTTAGGTGGTTTTCAGAGGAAAACCACGCCGTTTTGGTTGATATCCCCATTTTCGGATCCTTTACGTAGGGGGTACTTCCGCACTCTGAATCCAGGTATGCTTCTTTCCAGACCGCCCCAACACCCAGCTTCTTGTCTTTCTTTTTTCACAGGGCTGGTTGTGGCAAAACGAACGGGTTGACAAGAACGATTTGGTTAAGACCCCTGGAAAAAATATATAATATTTCCAGTAGTGATAGATTCCCTTTTAAAACCAACAAGGGAAAACATATTCTTAAGCAAACGGAAGGCAATGGAAAGGAGGTGTCAACCCTCACAAGCCGAAGCCAAAAGCCTGGCGGTGAGACAGAGGGTTTGCAAGTGGGGCCCTTGTGTTGGTTGTCCTAGGTTCCGTCTTTCTTGAGTCATAATCAAAACCCGGTATCAAAATGGTCTACCCAGAACCACGTACAGAATTAAGAAGGCGGCCGCAACTATGTATGGTTGGGATTCTCCCTTACTAACGTTCATCTACCCAAGAATTTTAATTCTGGCTCTGGTGGCTTAGCAGTGTGGCTTGGAGAAGGGGCGTTCCCATGCGGCAACGAGAAGCAGTGGGAACGAAAAAACCATCCAAACAATCCGAAGGTGAGCAACAGCAAATGACTCAAGCTTCCGTGTGGAACCTTTTGAGGCTCTACGCCCCTGGATGGTTCAGGGAAACCGAAGCGAAGCAGCGAAACCACAGAATTGTGTCGGAGGGGTCCCTTTCAAACAAACCCAGTCCATAAGTCCCTGTTGTAACACTGTTGTACGAACAGTCTGAATGTCGCCAACCTATATCTGGCTCAAAAATAAAAATAACAAATTCCAACAGCCGCATGGAAACCCCTACGTGTCCCTTTCCATGTTTGGGGTTCCCCTATGTCTTTGTTCCTTAAGTTTTTCATCCGGGCAAGTGGACCCATTCAGCCTGAGCGCCCCACGGCACAGCGGCGCGCAGCACGAGCTCCTCGGGCTCCTCGCAAAAAGGCTCCGCGGAGCTCCGCGGAGAAGCTCGGCGGCTCGGTTCTCAGTTGGATCATACCTTCCCCCAGACATCCCCAGACGAACGATAGCGGATATGATTTAGAGACAGATTCAGTTGTACCGTTCTGATCTTTTTGCACCTTCTTAACTTGCTAAGGGCCCCCCCTCCCCCCCGAAAAATTGGTAGCTTGCTAGCTGGCCCTCTTTCCGCGAAGGGTTGCTAAGTTGGTGACTTGCCAATCTGCCTGGGCCTATGCGTGAAATACACATGTGTTGTGGCTATGTTATACCCTCCCCCAGACGTTTCCATGGAAGCTCCCGAACGGACCCCGAAATGGAAGACTTGGTTCCATTTACAGGATCGGTCTTCTGGGAGCTTCCATGCTAGTCTAAGGGAGTGTAATCAAAATCTAGTTTTAAAATGGTCGTAATCCCAGATCCATGTAAAGAATTCAGAAGGCGGCCGCAGCTATTGATGGTTGGGATTGTCCCTTACCAACCTTCAGACATCCGGGTTTTGATTGAGTTCCCTCAACAGGGAATCAAAAGGATCCAGATATTCAAGGAACCAGAGAAATGACCGGGATTTTGTCCACTAGATCCGCTACAACATTCCATGCCCTTGGTAGTTCCCAGGCAAGCCACCTGGTCGGGATCCATCCGAAATGAACAATCACCAAGGGCTTTAAAAAACCGCGGATTTAATGTTGACCCCGTATTAATAAACCCCTGTTTATTAGTATGGGGGTGTCCCTGGTTTTAGTGGGAATCGTCACTTTTTGGAGGGGAACACCCCCATATTAAGAAACAGGGGTTTAACAATCCGGGGTCAACATGACCAGAAGAGGCGTGCCCCTGTCCTTGCCCAGGAAGTCTGCCTCGCCCTGCACTGCCGAGCGGCCGTTGGGGTTGCTGCCTCAGGCGATTTGGAACGCCTGGGGCTTGGGTGGGGAAGCGAGCCTTGGAAACAACATCAACCCAGATTCCTTCGCCTTGATACGCAAAATGGGTGCGCCGATGGTTTTCCCGTTGGCTTTCCTTTAAAAGACAAGCCTGGAAAGGCCCTTGAAAAAGATGCGTGTGGGATGGTTGAAGGGAAACAGAGATCAACTCGCTTCTTTTCTGTAGGGCTGCCGCATTTGGGAGGCTGTGCTCGGGATTTGGCCTTCACAGCCAGGGAATCTCCCGGGGCGAGTTCGGTTTTGGGCCCCCCGGCGCTCGGTTTCGGCGCACTCGGCCAACAGGTCCAAGATCCTCGCGGAACCAGACCCCCAAAAGCCAAAGGGATTTCTTTGAGTGCCCCGAAAACTAGCGCACAGTTTTCGGGGATGCTCAACTGCAACTGGCTTCCTCGTTCACCAAACCAATCCAAGCCACCAAAGGGTTGCAGCTGATTCCCTCTAAAAGCATTCGTTGAAAACATGGGCTGCTTTGGGGTGCATGTAAAATCCGCAGTTGAAAATACGAAATACCCCCCTTTTTGTGTATGTGTCCAACAACACATTGCCCTTGCATTCTTTGGCGTGCTAGGAATCCCCGGGCACAGAGGCGGCATCCCTGGTTGGTCTCCGGGAGAATCAAAAGGGGGGCCCCAGTCGGAACATCCGCGGCCAAGTGATGATGCGCTGAGTCCTTCGGCTTGGCCGAAGCCGAACTGAAATGGGAGAAGCCGGACTAAGCTTCCAGTGTTTCGACCCCTGGAAGAAATAACCAAAAAATAATATGTCCAGTAGTGATAGAATCCCTTTAAAACCAACGGAAGAAAATAAAACATAGTCTTGAGCAAATGGAAGAAAAGTGGATGTGTCCCTTGTTCCGACATATTTGGCCCTTTTTGGAGGATACGAAACTAAGGGAACAAATCCATGCTAACGGCCCCCTTATCTGAATACACACCCACATTCCATCAGTTTGAGTTTACCCAAAGCCATTGCGGCTTTCCTTTGCCATGCCCGTTTCCAAATGGGGACTCACCCCAAACCTTCCATCACCCAACCGCGGGTGGGCCCCTTCGTTTTTCCCTCCTCGACCTCCTTCTTACCTCGTGGTTTGGCCCAAACACAGGGCAGCAAATGAAGGGCGAAGCCCAGAAACGTCCAGATCTCGATAACCCTCTCGCGTCCTGTCCAGGGCTTTCAGCACCCTGGCCATTAAGCCAAAACCAAAGGGGTTGGGCTCCTTGTCTTTTTCCCTTCACCATCCAAAGAGGGTACCCTCGAAAAATGACAGGTGCACCGTTCAAGCGCTTGATCCAAGCAAAACTGGCTGTGGCGCCAAAACAAATCGTGTAACCCCGCATACAACCAAGCTACCCGAAATCGGACACCTATGGCACCACCGGGCAACTTGATACTTAAGGGCGACTCGAAAACCGCGCAGGCTTCGCGCGTCTTGCTCGTCCGACTGCACCACGACCAGTCTCAAGCGGGTTCCGGGGTAAAACTCGTCCTGGCGGGCATCGGCCAAGGAAAGCCTGGGTATGGGTCAAAATTCAACCACCAGGAACCGGAAGGTTTTCCTTGGCCACCCAGAGGCTCCGGGGGCTAATGGAAGACCCGACCCCTGCATTCGACACCCCGCTTCGGGTGGGACCCGGTCTCAAGACCAGGTTGTTTAAAGGCCCTAAATCAGTCGAATTGGAGGCTTTGGGAGGAAAGCCAAAGGCTTGTGCTTTAGGAACCCCAAATGGATCCCTGTTAAGTGGAAACATGGACTAAAACCTGCGGCTGGGTTTGTCTCCACGGGCGTGTCCCCTCCAGGGGGGTTGTCTTCCCTTTCGGCCGTCCTTTAAACAAAAACCCAAGAAACCGGGGGGTTGTGCCCCAAAAAAGGCGCGGCCGTTTAACCGCGTAGCCACGCGAGCAGTTTGAGAACTGGCATCGAAATTCATCGAATCAAAGTGAGCGAGCCAAGTTGGCTTGATTGATCCGGCGACCGAGAGAGCTTCAGCAACACATCAGAGCTCCTCCCTTACATGCCGGAAATGAACATTACCCCCCCCCCCTGCACGCCACATAAAGTGCAAACAAATGTGTTTTGGGGGTATGTATCGCGAATGGCCCCTGCAAAACCCTGCCTGACTCATCTGTACCCACATGTATTTTTCTCGGGTATGTTCTCACTTTTTGACGCAGCTCCTTTTGGCCTAAAACCATCCCATCTTCCCACAACCACGAAGAAAACCTCTGGGTTTGTCTCAACGTTCGGGGAAATCCAAAATCCAACCTGGCGGAGGAGGATTCGGGTCACCAAAATACGGGTTGCCGGCTTTTTTTTGGTTCACAACCACTGAAACATGCACTCCCACGCTCAGTTGGACCTGCCATTGGGGCTTCGGGCCCTGTTGCTCATCACGATCCGGCAGTGGCACTCATCCTCGAGACGGTGGGTTTGCTTCGGCCTTGCCCCGTGTCCCTTTGTTGGGCCTTGCCCGGGTTTTGGTCTGCTGCGTCTTCTTGCGCTTTTTGTTGGGCTTGCTTTTTCAGCCTGAAATCAACAGGAGATCATGTTCAGGCCAGCCTGATCTTCACAATGGATCCAAACTGTATCTGAGGATCCTTGCCTCTCTAGGCCGTCCATAGTGACTGGGGCCAAGGCTCCCAAAAAGGTGTCCTGCAAAAGTGAGCAGAAGTATCCCTAGAGTTGGCGAAAAAACACAATCCACAAGAAAGTTCAGTTCAGTGAGACACACCATGTGTGGTTCCCAAACAATGGATGGGACACCCAGCAAAAACCCAATCCAAGGCCTAAAAGAGGAGACGCCGGCTTGGGCCTTCCCATAAACAAGACCCTGACGCAACTAAAGGGGCACCTTCTGGCTTCCCTTAACTCCAGCAAAACAAAACAAAACATAAGCAACCAACCAGGCAACCGGCCAACCATGCAACCAAAACCAAACACACAAGGGTCCCCTAACCCCTTGTATTTCCCCTACCCCGGAGTCCCGAGTCCCCCCCCCCCGCCCTTTTTTTTTTGGGGGGGGGAACCAGCTTTCCCCCAGCGAGCCACCGCCCCGCGCCTGGATGCGGTCCTTGTTGCTGCCCTTGGCGCCCAAGACGCCGCTGGCCAAGGGCTCCGGGCACAGCACCTCCGTCGCGACAGCTCAGACACGTGGCCCGTGAGGCGCAAGAGGCAGCGGAGCCCAGGGGAAAAAGGGGCTCAACAACATGGGTCTTTCGTCAAATGGGTCGAGGTTCTCAGAAATTGAGGCTTATATACATGTTGTTGTTTTTTTTTCCCCGTTTGATTTACTGATTAGCAGGGGGGCTAAGTAAGCCAGCTTGAGCATCCGTTTGGCCAGCTCTGGTGCTAACCGTCGCCTCCGGCTTCAACGGGTGGCTCCTGGTTTTTGTTTGAGGCTCAAGGTACCCACTTGGCTTCAAAGGGAAACCAGGGAACCGGTTTCCCCAGTTTGAGACAAACCCTGGGACTGGAAAAGCAGTGATTGGAAGGCGCTGATGAGCACCAAGGAAAATATGCCCTGAAAAAAAATCCAGCCGCCGGGCACCAACCATCTTCAAATCCGGCACCAGGACCAGTGGAACTTCCTGTTTCGAAATCTGGCTTTCGGCTATCGGCGTTCGGTGTTCGGTGTTCGACTGAGGAATAGTGCTAAATAGAAGGTCGCCCGAAATGGAGCCCCTGCACGGCTATCCTTTTTGGTGTCCCTTTCAACCAGGGCGAAACGAGTGCCCTCAAAAAATCACTGGGGGGGGGGTCTCAGAATGGTAGACCCTCTTTGGATGGCAAAGGGAAGCTTGGTACAGACACAACAAGCCCTTTTTCTGGGTCCGCTATTTTGAGAACCCACGTGTCAAAGGCTCCCTGCCTTGAACGCGTGGCGCGGCCGCGCCATAGCAAGCTGATGACTTTTCCGGCACCCGCCCTTGTGGATAGTTGGGGTCTACCTGACATGCAAAGCATCCAAACAGGCCGGCTGCTTCCCATTTTCTGCCTGGTTTAGGACCGCCTTTTCCCTTCAGCTGATTCTGGTGCACATTGGCTTCGGGGTGTCTTGTAGAGGCTTGCACCTCACGCGCGCCATTGGGCAAATGCCAATAGCCTCGAGATTGTTTCCGCCAAGGATAGAATCCAAGGATGTCCAGCTTCAGGCTGCGCGGGTTTGCGGTCACAGCTTGGTTTGCTCGACAAGCTGCGGCAAGTCCCACGGGCTGAGATTCCCGCAAAGAGATTTGCCAATGATGCTGTGTCAAAGTAGGGGAGCCCAACAGGCTGCAAAGGATGCAAAAAAAGGGAAATCCAGAAGGAAAGATGCAAGGCTGCTGGGTGGTTGTTGCTGGACGTTTTATCACGGCCGTGTCTAAATCTCTACCACCGATGACCAGAACGCTATCACACACCCCATAAGGCATCTAGGTGTGTTCACCATGGCACATATGGCGACTGGACTGAGCTCTGCAATCAAAATCCGAAAGGAGTCCATTTGAAATCCACAAAGACCTCTAGAATGAAAGGAGGTTCTTGCTGCACCTATCTATGAAGTTGCCCCCCGGGTCCTTCGAGTGTTTTTCAAAAAGCCGCCTGCTTCGAGACCTCAGAAACCGTCACGAGGCTTCTCACCTTGATTTTGACTCGCGGCCGGCGTTCACCCGACTCACTCATCCGCGGTGAGGCTTTGCCACCGCGCCCCGCAGGCCCTGGCTTCCGAGGCTCGAGCTGAACCCAGCGGGGCCATGGGGTGGAAGGCGGAAGTTCTATGGCCGTGGGAAACGCAGAACCTCTGGCGATCCTAGCCTATGGCATCCCCATTTTTGGGGTGGATGAACATCCAGTTGCCACCTAAGCCAATTTTGGGGTGGATGAACATCCATTTGATGTCCACCGTTTTTTTGATGTTCACCAAGGGTATATACAGGGTTTTGACCACCACAGCCATACGTTGGTGTGTCCTTTGTTGAGGGCACCCTTTGGATGTGTTTCTCAAGGCAAAGCAAGAGGAAAACCACCATTTTGGGGGTCATGCAGGTCCCCTAAAAGACACCCATTTGGGTTCCAGCCAACCGACAAGAAATAAAGACTCAAAGGTTCAAAAGCTGAAACTTATGCGGAGAGACGACGCTAGTTGTTGATTGTTTGTCTTAGTTGTTGCTTGAGCGCCATCTTTTATGCGGGTGTGCACTTCAATTAAACATCAGATTTCGGGTGTTCATGTTTAACCAGTTGGGAGGGTGTTCCAACCGATAAATTTCACAGCCGTATTTGAGGGTTCCAGCCACTGAAGGTATACAATGAAAGTTTCAAAGCTTGATAGTTTGGTTTTGGACAAGTCAATTGAGGCAGGGTATATCAGGGGTACACTTAGAACAGGGGTTGACTAATTTCGACATGGCTGACGGCAAAGGCGCGCGGAAGGGAAAACAAACACATGCTTTGCGGCAAACATCCACCATGCACATCGTCTGACCTCGAATGTCCCAACACCTGATCTGACTCCAGTTGCTGCGTTCAACGCACACGGCAGCAGCACTCACCGGGTCTTTCATGCTCGCTGCAAAGAGCTCTGACGTGTTTTCCTAAAATCCGAAGGCTGCAGCCCAGGTTTGATATCTCAAAACCGGGGGGATTCGGACCAAAACGTGGATCAGCTTTAGGGCACATCGCTCAACCATCGGGCCTCTCTGGGCTCCGGGGCCAAAAGATCACACCCTTGAGACGCCAAGCCATTTGGCTGATTCGCAAAATAGCGGGCCCGCGCGATGGGTCCATGTCCATCAAAAAGGCGGCAACAACTTTGTCCAATGGTCATGAAGCTTTAACTACCAAAACAGTTGGTCGGTTGGTCACGGGCGCCCCATTTGAGGCTGCAGCCTCTCGCCTCTCGCCTCTCGCCTCTCGCCTCTCGCCGGCCGCGCCTTCTGCAGGAGCACCGCGTTCAAGTCCGTGCCCCCAAGCGACGCCAGCGCGTCCTTGAGACCTTGGATCTCCTCCTGGGATCGGGTTTCTTCCTACTTTCATGAGACACTCACCTCTCATGGGCCAACAAGTTGATGTGTAAAGCCACCAAAAAGGGCAATATAACGGGACCCCTGACTTCTTGAGCTCCTCTTTACCTTCGGGAAAGAGGAAAACTCGCCATTTGCGGTGCGGTCTCTCTTTTAAGAGAAACCAAAGGGAGAAGGCGAAAAAATATGTTTCAGGCCCGAATCCTTATTTTCTTTCACGTGGGCTTACTGCGGGTCTTCTCCCAGGACACACCCAGCTATCGTTGCACTTTAGTTGGAACCAACTCAAGCGTGGTTGCAAAAGTGGTTGGTGGAAATGAACCCAAACGGTGTCCACAAAAAGGACTTCTCAAAAGAAGCTCAATCCCCAAAAAGCCAAAAAAAGAAGAAACACTGCAGGCGTTTAGAGCAGGGGCCTGGCAGGGGTGGCTTGATTTTATGGCACATGGCACATGGAGTTGCGGGGTGACTCAAATTGGAGAAATCCAACTCCTGGCATTGGAAAGTCGAATCCAATGATGCAATCCAACTGAAATTGGAAAATTGGACAATCGGAATTTACTTTTGAACTCTTCACACTTTGATTTTGGGATACACCCAACTCATCGAAGCCCAGCGAAGATTTGCATCTTAGCGCAGCCGCAGTCCTTTAAATAAAAATAAAAATATCCCGCTGACTCCCGAACCCTCCCCCCTTTCAATTGGGTTGCTTAGGGCTGGCTGAGCACGGGTTTAGGGTGTGGGGTGGTGGTTTAGCTAGGGTGGGTTTGGGTTGGATTTAGGGTTGGCTTACGTGGGTTTAGGGTCGGGCTAAGGTTGGTTTAGGGTTAGCTCATGGTGGGCTTGGGGCGGGCTTCAGGTTGGCTTAGGGTTGGTTTCGGGTGGGACTAGGGTTTAGGTGAGATTTAGTGTTGGTTGAAGATTGGTGGTGGGTTTTGGGGTTTGGGTTGGTTATTGAATCTTGGGTCATGCCAAGGTCAACTCGCGCCCGCTGTTTGCCCTCACCCACCTCAGGCTGATGGCTGTTGGCTTCACCCAAGTATTGATTCGATGGCGGCTGTTTTAGGGTGGGTTTAAGGTTGGCTTAGGGCTGGTTCAAGGTTTGTTCAGGGCCAGTTTAGTGTGAAGTCATCGTTGGTTCAAGGTGTGAGGTGGGTTTGGGGGGTTGGGTTAGGATAGGATTCGGGTTGATTTACGGGTGGCTAGGGTTGGCTTCGGCTGGGTTTAGCGTTGAGTTTCGGGTTGGTAAAGGGTGGGTAAAGGGTGGGATTATGACCTTGGGGCGGGCCTCGGGTTGGTTTGGGTCGGGTTTCGGGTACGTAGGTTGGGATTGTTTGATAAGGTGCAAAAACAGAGGTCAGGGGTGAAATCAGAAGGCTCGCGGGTGCAAACACAAGGTCGGCAGTGAAAAACACAAAGCGGGCGGGTGGGGGGCAAGAAAACAAGGTGAGGGGTGGAAAGGGTTCCCAAGCAGGACTTGAGAGTACAAACCGAAATGAAGGGTTTAAAGACAAGCTTGGAGGGTGAAGAAAAAAGGGCACCCGCCAAAAACAACTGCTTACTTGGGCCTTGAATAGCTGGCCAGGGCATTGTGATGAACCTGGCTGGTCTACCCGCAGATTTCGTCGGAGGCTCCTCCCGTTTGGCCGCTCGCTCGGCATAGGACATGCCGCCATCGTAGCATTGCTTCGCCAGGCTCTCCTGACACAGCCGGCGGCCAAGGATGGCGGTGTGGTTTGTTTTTGGTTGAAAGGGGGGAAAAACCATCACCAATTTTTGTTTGGGGGTGTCCCCCGGCAGATTGGCGGGAAATTGGTGGACATCGCTTACCTGGAAAAGATGGATGTCCGGCAAACATTTCGGAGAGGGTGCTCGTTACAAACCGCACAGGCGTGTCCTTACATTCCAATAGACGTTTGGCTCTACCAACATGGTATACAGGTATTTGTAGGCCTCACTGCATACACATGAGGGCCAGGTAGTAGAACCACTTAACAGGAATTTTGGGTGCTGCTCGATTGGCAACCCCACCATTAACGGCAGCTCTCACTAAGCAAACATCCACACCGAACCCTGAAAGCTGACAAGCGGCGAGCAGTGTTCAACTTGTTTAAGTGCCCGTGTCAAATCCGACCAGCGTGGTTCCAGAAGCGTTCTTAGCGAACCACTTCAACAAAACGCCGTATGAGGCAAACCATGGGATTCAAACACCTTATGGGAATGTGTGCATACCCTTCCGGGGGTCTTTTTTGGGTTCCCTGTGGATTCCCGAGACGGGATGGGTATGGCTCATCTGGCTTTCCTGTTTGCTTTTAGACCCCCAAAGAGAAAACCGAGCCTCCAACAAAAACCTGCCCTCAAATCAGGGTGAGGGCCATCTGTCCGCGTGCGTGCACCCGGTCTGTTTTCTCCTGGTAGGTGAGGACCGCAGCCAGCTCCTCCTGAAAGTTCTAGAGCTTCCGGCAATCGGACGAGAGAAATTGTAAGCCTTGCCCTGGTTCGTTGAATACTCTCCTGCAAATTCGCCCATCTGCAAAAGTTGTGGGAAGCAACCTGCTTTCTGTGCTACCGGAAATGGGATTCCATGAAATTCCCATGCTCATCTTTGCCCGGCCTTGGCTCCGCCAGCCCGTCCCGACTTTGGCTCCAAGGTGTTTAACGACAGCTGAAGCCAGGTACAACCACCTACGCTCACAGGTCCTGGTTTGGACCGTTTTGCCCTAAAAGTGGGGTCCATGGCAACCGGAGGGTATCTGGGTGTGGCTCAATATTAAAACACCAGGAGTTGGACCGCAGATTTGAGTCCCGGTCTCCATGTTACCAGGGCAACGCCAAAAATGGGGTTGCCCTATTTTTGACAACCACCGCTATGTCTTATAATAATAATAATAATAAAACGACCCCAAAAAATAGGTTTCGGTCCGATCGCAGGTCTCAGAACCAGCGCCACACAAGCGGGCGGCCGGCTGGACTCCTTTGACGCCTCGGCATCCGCGCCCAGGTCCAGCACCTAAAACGCCGAAACGGCGAGGTGGGCTGAAGAAGAAAAAACAACGAGCGTGTTGGTTGTTGGTTGTTGGTTGTTGGTTGTTGGTTGTTGGTTGTTGGTCGTCGTCGTCGTCGTTGTTGGTTGTTGTTGGTTGTTGTTGTTGGCGGCGGCGGCGGTGGTGGTGTTGGTGGTGTCGTTTACCCTTTTTGAAGGGTTTCCTTTTTAAGGGAGCCCCAAGAAAAGAAAAAAGGCAACAACGAAATCAACATTTTGGGGGAGCGTCCCCTAGTTTGACATGTGACGTTCCAAACAAAATGCTGGGCTTCCCGGAACAAAACCAGATGGCTTCCCTCAAGAAAGGGGGGCAGCCCCGCATGTTTGCAGTTGGCATTCAACCGGTTCTCTTCTGAAAACAACGTTGCTGCTTGAGGATCTCCGCGGAGTGGGGAGATGCGAACACCAGCTTACAGCTTTCTGTGCCCACCTGAGTCGCAAATTTCGACCCAGGTGGGCACAGAAAGCTATCAAACCCAGGCAAATACTAAGGGAGTCTGCCCCAAAGAGCATGTGCATGAAAATTCTAATCAGGAACCCTTTGGCGCATCATGTTCATGAGGGCGCTGAGCGCCTTCCTATGGCAAGCGCGGTATGTCCAAGAATCGAGGAGCCCCTCGTTGCTCCCATTGAACCAAGAGGAAACTCACCTTCATCTACCCTCACCGGAGTCATAATCAAACATTTGGTATCAACATGGTCTACCGGGTCTAGTAAAGAATGGCCGCACCTAAAGAAATGGCTGGGACCAGCCCATACAAACCTTCGTCTGCGCCGGTGACTGAGACCGCAACTGCCTTGTCCAAAGAAGCGGCCGTCTTCCTTGGATCCAAGGACATGCAAAAAAAAACATCGGCCAGGCCCTTGGGCTTGATACGACGTCTTGGCTTTGATTTCGTCTGGGAGATGCGGAAAAAAACTAGAGGACGATTGGCCCGAAAGCATTTTTCCACAGGCGCTCATCCGGCCGTGGAGACACCTTTTTACATCGCTGCGGCGGGCGTGTCTGCGCGCGGCGATGCTCAGTGTGTATGGTCACATGAGAGCTCCATCTCATCATCCTACTTTCCTTTCGAACTGCGCCGGCTGCTGCGCGCAAGTTGCTCTCTGCAAGCTGCTGCGCGCAAGTGCTCTGTGCAAGTTGCTCTGCGCAAGTGCTCTGAACGAGTTGCTCTGCGCAAGTGCTCTGCGCCAGTTGCTCCGCGCAAGCGCTTTGCGCATGTGCTCTGCGCAAGTTGGTCTGTGCAAGTTGCTCTGCGCCTGCTCTGTGCAAGTTGCTCTGCGCAAGTGCTCTGAGCAAGTTGCTCTGCGCAAGGGCTCTGCGCCAGTTGCTCCGTGCAAGCGCTTTGCGCATGTGCTCTGTGCAAGTTGGTCTGTGCAAGTTGCTCTGCGCAAGTGCTTTGTGCAATTGCTCTGTGCAAGTTGCTCTGCGCAAGTTGCTCTGCGCAAGTGACTCTGCGCAAGTTGCTCTGCGCAAGTGCTGCCGGAGCTGCGGGGGTGTGCTCCGCGTACTACGTTTGTACTTAAAAGTTGCGATTTTCCAGCCGGAGCTGCGGGGGTGTGCTCCGCGTACTACGTTTGTACTTAAAAGTTGCGATTTTCCAGCCTGAGCTGCGGGAGCACGCTCCGCATACTACGTCTGTACTTAAAAATTTCCACCCGGAGCTGCAGGAGCACGCTCCGCGTACTACGTTTGTACTCAAAAGTTGCGATTTTCAAGCCGGAGCTGCGGGGGTGTGCTCCGCGTACTACGTTTGTACTAAAAGTTGCGATTTTCCAGCCTGAGCTGCGGGAGCACGCTCCGCGTACTACGTTTGTACTTAAAAGCTGCGATTTTCAAGCCGGAGCTGCCGCGGACCAGGGGGGAATCGAACCCGCGACCGCGGGATTGCGAAAGCAGGCGCGCAAGCCACGAGACAACTTCCAAAGGCTGTTTCGCGAGCAAGAAAATTGCACGGCGCCACAGCGAGAGAGGGTTCGCCGAGACTAAGACAAATTCGCACGGCGCCACAGCGAGAGCGCTTCGACGCGCACCATCCCCGCAGAGGGTCGCGCGCGGCCAGCAGAAATCGTAAAATCTCCGCAGAGGGTCGCGCGCGCACCGCAGAAATCGTAAAAAGTCCTCAGTTTTTGAACCTCGACCACGCGAATCTCCGCAGAGGGTCGCGCGCGCACCGCAAAAATCGTAAAAAGTCCTCAGTTTTTGAACCTCGACCACGCGAATCTCCGCAGAGGGTCGCAATCCCGAGCGACGATCAAACTCCCGCCCCGGCGCCTTAGAAACCTAAACTAACTTACATAGCTGCTAACGCCGAAGCTCTAAGCTCTACCTAACCTTGGCTCTATGTAACTTGGCTCTATGTAACTTGGCTCTATGTAACTTGGCTCTATGTAACTTGGCTCTATGTAACTTGGCTCTATGTAACTTGGCTCTATGTAACTTGGCTCTATGTAACTTGGCTCTATGTAACTTGGCTCTATGTAACTTGGCTCTATGTAACTTGGCTCTATGTAACTTGGCTCTATGTAACTTGGCTCTATGTAGCGTGTCCAAGGGCTCCGCACGGAAGAACCCTTCGCGATGCTTTCGGGGAAAAAAAACATCTGCAAAAATGGGATATGGGATATGGGATATGTATGATATGGATATGGGATATGGAGAAAAAATACATCCACAGAATACCCAACAAGCAGAATCATGCTTTGCGGAGACAAACATCCGCTCACCAGCCGGTAGGTGGTCCAATGATCATTGGCTTTCATCCCTCGAACGCAATCCACAGCATGTTTGAATTGGGGTTCCGCTTGGTTTCCCCTTGGCTTCCTTGTCTTGGTGTTCCTCTTAACTTCCTATCGGCTTTCCAGTCCCCCCCCCCCAAAAGAATAAATAAATAAATACAAACTAAACGCCAAAACTGGCCCCATGACGAAGCGAAACAAAACCCGAACAACACCTGAGGAAACGAGTAACAGTTGTCTGAACCCGAACCCAAACAGTCCGGGACATGGGCGCAACAAATGTTGGGCTCCATGTTCTGCGGAGAAGCCTGCCTGCCATGTGCATCTTCCGGAGCGGTTCGAACGACGCGGACTCGAAGCGACTTGCCCGAGCCACGCTTTGAACTTCTGGTCCGCATCCTTCTGCACCTGGGATGCGTTCTATGGAACCAAGGGGGGGTAGGTAGGGGGTGGGTAGTGGAGAGCTCGTTCTGAATTTTGTAGGGTTCTTCTTAGGGAAGCCCCCCGCGCCTGGACCCCCGAATTAGGCCCCCTTGCCGCACATCAGAGCTTAAGCTGGGATCGTCCATCCACGTTTTCCGGAGGCTCCAACAAATTCTTTCTCGCCAAATTGTTGGCCCCCGCGCGGCTCGCGAATTCCGCCATGGCCTCCCTTTCAACGGGCCCCGAAACGCCGTTGGGTACCTCCGCTCCTTCATTCAGAGAAAAGAATGGACCAGGAGGAAAAAAACCAGGAGGAAAAACCACACTGGGAAAAAAACCAAAGCTGGTACACTAGGAGAAAACAAAAAGAACGCATGGACCAGGGAAACCCGGACTTCGTTCGGGAAAAACGCCCTGAAACCCCTCTCGCCGGCTTCGAACCCAAAAAAAAAGCAAAGGAGATCTTATTGCTGGGTTTTGGTCCAGGGATCGGACCAGGAACCCACTCTTCGGGCTCAACACCTGGTCCGAGCCCTTCCTTTGTGGAATTCACGACGCTGCTGGTCCCACGTGTGAGTTCAACTCCCAGCCAGCTGACCAAACCCAGACCTCCACAAAATCAACCTCCTCTGGCTTCGTATGCCACGAAAATCCTGAAAAAATCGCCCGAATTACCTCCGAAGATCGCACCTGTGACCTTCAGCATCCCCCCCCCAAAAAAACAACACACCGCGGAAGAGTTCGGCTGTGCCCGGGCCTTGGTCAAATCATTCTGCTTCGTCATGGATTCGTACTCCTCCGCCTGCATTCTGTCAAAAAGTTGGTACCCTCCCACCAACTAACATGGAACCTGACAGGGGGTCCCTTTAAAAAGAACATGGTCTTCCAGGACCCTCCGGTCAGGTTCATGTTAGCTGGTGGGAGGGTAACTTCTTGCCAGTTGAAGGGAAAACCAAGAAAGGTCCAGAGGCAAAGAAGGCCTTGGTGTGCAAAAAAACAATGACTAAGACTGACAACGTCCCAATACCAAGACTGGCAATGCTTCCGTATTTGACTCTGTCCTGCGGTTGCTGCAAGCTGAAGCGACAAGGACACCAACCATCTCAGAAACTCCTGTCCGACGCAATGAAACCTCCGGCAATTCTCTGCCGGAAGTTCGCCCGTTTTCCCCACCAACCAATCCATCGGAACTCTCGCGTGCGGATTCTCCCGCCGATTCTTCCGAAAGAGGATCCTGGATCCCCAGTTGCGAATGTGTCTTGTCCCCCCGATTGTGACTGTTTCGAGGGCAAAGTGTCTAAGTGCCTGGGGAAAAAGAAGAAAAAAAACCACCGAAGGCCCCCCAAAAAAACAAATACCCCGAGGGGGATGAATTTCCAACCTGGTTGGTGGGCCAAAATCAAAATGCCCAACCTAAATGATGTCAGGGTCCCGAATCGAAATCGGAAACCCTTTCTGGCCAGCCAGGCCCTGTCTTTGCACACTCCTCAGCCAACTATGCACCAAGAAACCACCAGGCGCTGATGAAACCCCACAAATGCGCCGGGGAGCCTTTTGGTTTCCCTGTGCAGACACCGTTCAAGAGAGGACAGCAGTGCTCCAGTTGTTGCTGACCCAACAAGTTGAACCACACCCCCAATTTCCGAAGCAACCCGCATCAACCCCTCCCCCACCTCCCAAGCAATGGGCTCGGCTTGGAACCAACCCGCGGCTCCGGGGCAACGAAAGGAAAGCCGCCAGATTTTTGGGATCCAAAAACGACACCCAAGTCGGTCACCTTACCCCTCGACAAAAAAAAAAAAAAGCATCCTGCGCATTTCAACAGCCGCCAATCCAAACCAGAGGGCCAAAGTTGCGCGAGAGTGGAGGCCAAAACTCCAATCTGACTTTGGTCATCCTGCTTGCTTATCCAAAAGAAATTGAATCATCTACTTTCACCCGTGTTCCTAGTAAAGAACCCCGCAAAACTCGTGTCCTGCTTTTGTTCAACCATCCAAAAAGGGGGGTTTGCCATTTTGAGAAACACTCAGATGCGTGCATCTTAACATAAGGTACCGCAGTTGTCTTCCCTCGGCTTCCCATGAAAACCCCGTCCCCTGGTGTTTCAATATTGATATGAGTGTGCCTTTTTTAGGGCCACCCCCCAACACGATTCCTGGTTTCCTGTTGGTTCCCCTTTTTCACACACACACACACACCCCGACCCACAAAAAAAGAAGGAAAAAACATGATTCCTGGTTTTCCTGCTCACCCCCACCCCGCCCCACAAAAAGAAGGAAAGAGATCTGGACCGCACTTCGGGAAAACATAGGCAACACCATACGGGTTAGCTGGGAAAGCAAGAAGGGGGACCGCCTCAGAAAAAAAAAGGAAGAAAAAAAACATGTCCACCACCGAAGCCCTCCAAAGCAACCCCGCGCCTTGGTCGCCTCCACAGTCTCCGCCTGCGCCAAGCTGCGCCCGAAGTCCGACTCCACGACCTCCCGAGATCGGATCGATGGCTCCAAGTTGACTCATGGGCCGCTGGAAATGGAATCCTCACGGGGGCTGGAGGGAGGGGAGGGGAGGAGGGAGCCCCAAAAAGGCACTGAATGAGGCCTTACTAAGGGCTTAACAAGGGCTTATTTGGGCTCCCTCCCCCTCCCCGCCCTTTTTTCGGCCCCATGAAATCCACGAATCTGTGACCCATCATTTGACATTGGAGTAACCCGCCTGGACAATCCAGACATCCAATTTTTTGGGGGAACGAAGGCAAAAAAGACCTCCATAGCATCATGGGACCCTCCAGGATCCCATTTTTGAGGGTCTGGAGCCTCAGAATCCTTTTTGAGGGTCCCCTGATTTTTAGGGTGCAAAGAAACGAAGCTTGTGTGCGTGTATTTTGCTGGTTTTTTTTGAAAAAAAAAGTTGGTTTCGAGGTGAACCAGAAGTGAAACCGTTTCTTACCAGCTGACACTGGCGTCAGCCAATTTGTTCGGTGCCTGCACTCCCGCCTCAGATGTTGTTCGGATGCTTGTTGGGTCCAAGAGCGGTGTGGGATCACTCGCGGCTTATCCAACTCTGTGATACAAGTTGGGAATCTCGCACCTGAAAGAGGGGTTCGTCTTAGGCCCCTTGCATCCTTGTATTCAAAGTTGACATATATGACGCCATGACATCGGGCACACGGTACACTCGCCCAATTCACCACCGGAAAGCCCAAGGCTGAAAACGTCGAGGGCTCGTTTTGGATCCCGAATCCACCTGACGATTCCGTTGAGAGTGCGAAAAGAGTGCACTCGAAGGGTGCGACAATTGGTGCGATCCACACTTGGAGTCGGGGATTCAAACCTTATGGTTTCTCGTGGTTTCTCAACAAACAATGGTGTCAACCATGGTTTCTTAGGTGGTGCGAAGTGGATTTTGTCCACATAGGAATCCAACATCTCTGGAGATCCCCCCCGCTGCGCTCACTCCAATTGCCTCCAGCATGCCCAGGACGCCCGAGGAGGTAGACCTATAGCGACTCGGAAGATTAAAAAAAAAAAAAAAAAAAAAAAACGTGGAGGAGTAAATCGGACTTTCGCCAGAGAATCAAATTTGGTCAACTGGCCATGGGTCAAAATCCAAATCGTGGTCCCAGTGAACATCCGATTCAATCCAACCACTAAAGTAGGTTCTACAATAGGTGGTGAATCCCAAAACGGTTTTGACCAACAGCCATTCAGTCAACTCAAAGATCAATCCTACAAATCAAGTCATCAAACCCATGCGCCAATACTTTCTTACCAATCGTGGAAGAGGACACGGCAGTTTTGGAAGATGCTCTTAAAAAAAGGCCCTTTGTCCACTTCCAGGCTGGAAAAGTGAAAAAATGATTTAAAAAACCAAAAAAACAAAACATGTGGAGGGTCTCTGTCACAGGTGAGCAACCTAAGCCGAAAGGCGGGAAGTCGGGGAGGAAACTCTTCTACTGGGAGGGTTTAATATAAGAGCTTGGACAGGGTTTCCTACAGCCCCCTAAAGACCCCAATTTCAGCGAACGCACTTCTCCATGGACCGTCGATGAAAACAAAGGCAGGGTGAGGGGAGGTTGGACTATTGGAATAGGTTGGGGGAAGGGGTTCTGTCAGATAATGTGCAAACGATCAACGGCCATGTTTTCACATGGTCCCCTTGGGGGAACCTCTGCGTCTTTTTCCACCCAGACCTCTTGTTTGACCTGCAGGCTACACGTTGGAAATGGTTGGCAACTAAAAAACGAGCAACAAATCGAACAAACCCACCGCATGTTCCCAAACGCCTGGTGGTCAGAAAGCAGAACAAGTCGGTTTCAGAACAACTCGAGGACTTTGAGAAGCTCCGAGTTGCCAAACAAAAAACTGGTTGATCCGTGAATTTCTCGGCGGCCTCAAATAAATGCCCCCCCGCTTTTGCGGGTCCAACAAAAAATTGAAAATCGCGCGCCGGCCAAACTAAAGGGTCGCTCCATCCAAGCGGATTCTGAACATCTCAGATCATCAGTCAGCAATTCGCCGACTTCGCTTTCCCATCGACTTCCGAAATGACGTAGGGCGCTCTAAGGCGGCAAGCTTTCCGCGCTGGGAACAGCCCCCGTAATTTGTCTCAAAGAAGGCTACTCGGTCCTCCAGTAGAGAGGTTCGAATAAGGGTGCCCTTTTTTTTCTGTAGTCAATTATAGTAGAGGAACCAGTCAATTTTAGTACAGGAACCCTCCCCCAAAAAAAGGGTAAAAGAGCACTACTGGGGGACCTTGGTTGCCTGCTTCTTGTTGGTGTCCCTGCAAAACCCAAGAGTATCCAGAAAAGGTGCCACACCCAACTAGGTCTCTCCAAAATCGAAGCGCACATCCGGGGTGCCGGCTTCTCGTATGCAAAGACGGGCTGCTGGATGAGCGCCCTGAGCAAGTGCCAGCAAAACAATTCGCTGAACCCTTGCCAAAAGCCAATTTCGTAGTGGGATGTGGCCATGGGTCAAAATCCCGTACCCCCAGTGAACATCCCAATCCCCACTATAGACTAAAATGGGCGGTGCACATACCCCAAAATGGTACCATTGGTTTTGACCCACAGCCATACTATTGTGTCTTAACTTAGGGGCAAGCTTTGACCAACTCTGACGCAGTTTAGGGCCCACCCCTTCAGACTGGAAAGCCCCCCAAAAATTTACAACTGGAAAGCCCAACATGGGGCGAAAAGGGCACCCTGAGACACGTGCACGCACGGGCGCCCATGCACTTTTGTGACTTTATTGAACCCATCTCTGCCAGCCCGAGTTGACGCATCAGAATTACAGCACCCTCAAGCTTGAGAACGTTTCCCACGAATTTACATGGATCCTGACCTTCGGGGGCTTCTGGTTTGGACCATTTTCCTTTTAAGAGGACCAAAAGGAAGATGCTCAAAACCAGAGCCCCCAGCTTCCATGTGCAAAGGGTGAGGGTGGAACCACAACCAAAAGGAAGATGCTCAAAACCAGAGCCCCCAGCTTCCATGTGGAAAGGGTGAGGGTGGAACCACAACCAAAAGGAAGATGCTCAAAACCAGAACCCCCAGCTATGTGAAACGGGTGAGGGTTTTCACCACATCCGCGTGAAGGGAAGCCCGCTGGGCCGCCCCGCGCGCCGGAGCTCTCCTCAAGCGAACAGCGAGCCGTGGCCGCGTGCCGGTGGTCGAAACGAAAAGCCCCAGCCAGGGGTTCCGAAACATAATTCCCCCACCCCAATCTGAAACTCACAGCCTGTCCAAACGGCGGGTTTTTTGAACCCCCGAGAAAAGGGAGACGTAGCTGGAACTCTGGAAATGATTTGGCTTTTGCAAAAAACAACAGGCGACAGAGATGGGGTCTTGGTTAATCCTAGGTTTGGGTGTAGACCGATAGGAGAAGCCCGTATCACAGGCGGCTTGCCATCATAAGGGGTCAAACGGCAAACAAAAACTGCGTGACACTTTGCGACTCTCCGGAGAAGGCCTCTGGTCACCTTCCACCCTGTTTGGTGCTTCGGTTTGGCTTGGACAGTGGAACCTTCG
This sequence comes from Effrenium voratum, assembly GCA_963377175.1. Classification (NCBI taxonomy): domain Eukaryota; class Dinophyceae; order Suessiales; family Symbiodiniaceae; genus Effrenium; species Effrenium voratum. The sequence continues at coordinate 522,125 of CAUJNA010002269.1, read as the reverse complement.
CCATTTGGCGTCCAAAACAGCTGGGGTTCAAATCCAAATCCAAACCGCCAATCCAAACCGCCAGCTAAGGGGAAGCTGATGGCTGGGTTTCAGGATGAGACAAAAAAAGCATCCGCGCCCGACTGGTGCATTCTGCACGCCGGGGTTGGGGGCTCGCTGGACGAACACTGGGCGGCCCCGCATAGTAGTCCCGCAGCACGCTGAGCGCCGAGCGCACGCCTGGCGGGAAAAATCGGGAGACATGTGAGAAAGGAATGATATCAAGATATGGGCGTGAATCTTACTGGGACCCTTTGGTGGACATCATTTAGGTGGGGATTCAAGTCCACCAACCACTTTTGCTGTGGTTCCCTACAAAACAAAACAATACAAACAATACAAACAAAAACAAAAGTCAACTGCAATGAAGACAAAGGCAATGATAGCATTGTAACCCAAAGCCTTTGATCTTGCAGGTTACCCTTGTATGGGATGGAACACCCTCAACACCCAAGCGCGGCGAACCACGCAGAATCTACAAGAAACCTTCGTGCCCGTGGTAAGAACCGTTCTTCAAAGTTCTGACTTGTCGGTGTGTTGCTGAACGTATGTTTTTTTCTGTAGGAGATCACTTTACTCTGGAAGCTTAGAGGTGCTGGTAATCAAAAGCCTCAAAAATCGCTGTGGACATCCAGAATTCCTGGCTTTGCTTTACCCCACGTGGGCGATTTGCGATTTGGCTCGCTCCAAAGCCAGTGGGGCCGAAACCCGAAAAACCCCAATCGATTCCTGAAGGCCCTTAGGGGTGAAATGCGGTTTTCTTGGGAGGGCGATTGTGAAGGCCTAACAAAAAGACTGGGGTTCTGGCACCATGGGGTGCGTCAAGCCTTTATGATGCTGGGTCCACACTACAAACAACGCTTTGTCATGATTCTGGGGCTACACTAGCATAGAATTCTTTGGATTGTATTGTGTCCTATATGTCTTGGCCCACGCAGGGACACACAGAAATGATATGCTGACAGAACATACTCTTGGAGGAGACCTTGCCTTGTGAAGGGGGCATCACGTGCTCTTCGCGAACTGTTGTTACACAAACACACAGATCACCTTGGAGGAAAACAGTTCAAATTGTAGGGGTCGTGGGGGACGAGGAAGGGCAAAAAGGCAATTCACCCTTCGATTCGCGATAGGGGATGAGAGCAAATGGTAAATTACGGGGAGTAGGAAAATGCAATGAACATTGCAAATCAGATGAGGAAAATGTGCAGGGGATGAAATATATATATATATATATATATATTTATGTATTTATTTAAAAAAAAGAAGAGGAACAAAGAAAAGAAAACGACCCTGGGCGTCATCCGGATTCCACTTGGTTTGCCGCATTCTTGTTTTGGACATCCTGAATTTCCGGTTCGGAAACTCTGGTCATGTCATTGTCTTTGCTCATGGAATGCAGCGCTGGACATGAGCTGACCTCGGGTGGCCGTGGGCTTCAATGCTTTCAGGCAGGCAGAAGGCTCCAAGTGTCTAAATCATCAGAACAGGGTTACGTCGTAACTTTAAACCCACCCTGAACCATGATTGTGGCGCTCAACTATTGGCAAGCATTCAGCCCCTTGTAATTGTAATGTAAATATCACCCCTGGAATCATCGCTATAGATGTAGCTTTGAAGCTACCCTAGGCCTACCAACTTTTTTCTGTAGTCTATTTTAGTAGAAGAACCCTCCCAACCCAAAAAGGGGCTGAGAAAGGTTGCACCGAGCTGGACCTAGTACCCCATCCCATTCCACCTATCCACCCCAGCCCAAAGTGGCATCGAGCCCTCGAGCCCTCGAGGATCCGGGGGGCCGCGCCCTCCAGCCCCGCTTGGAGGTCCGTCTGCTGCTTCTCGAAGGCGGCTTCTAGGCGCAGCTTGCAATGCGCGCGGAAAGGGGGGGGGGTGCGAGGCGGCTTCCAGGTGAGGAGTCCAGAGCTTGGCCATGGCTGTGGTTGCGGAGGGCACCGAGATGTAGTTGTCTTTTTGCTCCTTTTGTTTTTTCTTTGGGGGGGGAGGGGAGGGGTGTAGGGGACAAGAAACAGCTGGTGAGCTTTTTGGGCCAAGAAAACTGCCGCGAGCCATGCTTTTGGTCTGAGCTGTGCGCTCTCCTCCGTGCGAGTCGCATCCATCTCGATCTGGCGGAGGAACGCTTGGCCAGATCAAGGCCCTCTTGGAAAGAACTCCAACCCCAAGAGGTTCACGTCCCCTCCTCCTGGATTTCTCACGAGTAATGAGCAAGGCCATAGTGGCATCATGGGATGCATGTTATTTTCGGATCAATCTGGAGAAGCAAACGGATCAGAGAGTGACCCCAATTGTTGAGTGATGATTGTGTCATCCTAAGGAGATTTGTTGGATTCTCAAATTCGTATGCTCCCCGGATGCATCCCGAGTTTCTCATTGCTCGTGACGTCGCACAAACCGCTAGTCATCATCCCCCGCGGGCATGTGCCTGCCGCCCTCTGGGAGTGGTCGCCCTTTTTCGGACAACGCTTCAGGGCGAAAACGAAAGAAGACCAACTTTTTGTAACGAAAGAAGACCGGAAATTTTTTTAGGGTCCCCCCCCCCCCCCCCCGCCATTGTCCAGGTTCTCCCAAGAAACATGGATTGTGCTTTTAGGGGATTCTGCCTAAGGGCCGAGAAACCATCCATGTGTAGGGGGGGTTGACGACTGGTTGGTTTTGATTGGGATGCCCCATTTCAGAGGGGATCCAAGCCAACACAAAACATTGAAAACGAAAATAAGCCACACACGCCGCCAAAAAGACATGGATTCTATTCTCTTCACGGGTTCCCCTTCTCCGCACGAAAGGCTTCCCCTTCTTTCACTCTGGGCCCCACAAATTTCAGGATGTACCAATCTGCAGGATGTACCCACACAAAACCTGAACCATTCGACTTTCCTTTCGTTAAGCCCCTATGAGAACATAGCTCCAGTGGTGAAAATCGGGTCATGTTCTCCTTGTTTGAAGAAACCACCGAAAATCCCCTTCCGCGCATGGGAGGTGGCTGTTCCGTCATTTTCTCTCATTTTAATACACCACGGAAGGTTGCTGTTATTGCTGTTTCTGTGCACCATGCGGAAACATGGTCCAAGGGCGGCCTGTTGTCGAACAAAGATGCGGAAAAATTTGGTCCAAGCCAAATTACCGTGGCATCTGGGTATGGCTCAAAATTAAAGAGCTAGGGTTACGCAGGTTTTCCATGTTTCCACTTGCCAGGGCAACCCAGTTTGGAATTCCGGCTGTTTGAGCCACAGCCATTTTCTGGAAGAGCAACCCCTTCTCTGCCATAGGCGTCCTTTTAGGGGAAATAGATGGCCCTGGTAGATGATTGAACCACCAGGTACTTCGAAACCCATCTATTTTCGACCAAAAAGGACTCTCCGCCGAAACCGCCCACTGGAGGACTGGACGCCGCCATCCGCCTGCAGCTGCTTCAGCTCCGCCAGCTCCCGCTGCAGCGCCGCCGCCTCGCCTCGGGGCTCCCGGGGCTCGGGAGGACTGGGCTGGCGCCCTGGGCGGGCGCGCCCCGGGCGTGGCCGGTGTCTATGAGTGGCTGCAAAGGCTCCATATGTTTGTAGAGTCCTTACTGGAACTGTTGAGAACTTCTGGACTATAAGCTACATGAAACAAGGTGAGTCACAATCCAAACCGATCGGTGCAAAAATGGTGAACCCAGAACCATGCTTCAAGAATTAGAAAGGCGGATGTCCGGGGACGGCTCGGAGCCGCCGCCGCCAAAGGGCAAAAATCCGCGAACCCGGGATTTGGACAAAGAACTAAGCTTTTTGCAGGTCTACAAATGTTTTTTTTGCAAAAACAAATCCGGGAACCTAGGATTTGCAGAAATGACTGAGCTTTTTGCAGGTCTACAAATGGGTTCTTTGCGGAAGAAAAAATCCGCGAACCCAGGATTTGGACAAAGAACTAAGCTTTTTGCAGGTCTACAAATGTTGTTTTTGCAAAAAAAAAAACGGGAACCTAGGATTTGCAGAAATGACTGAGCTTTTTGCAGGTCTACAAATGGGTTCTTTGCGGAAGAAAAAAAACGCGAACCCAGGATTTGGACAAAGAACTGAGCTTTTTGCAGGCCTACAAATGTTTTTTTTGGAAAAACAATCCGGGAACCTAGGATTTGCAGAAATGACTGAGCTTTTTGCAGGTCTACAAATGGGTTCTTTGCGGAAGAAAAAAATCAGGGAACCCAGGATTTGCAGCAAGAACTGAGCTTTTTGCAGGTCTACAAATGATTTTTTTGCGGAAGAAAAAATCCGGGAACCCAGGATTTGGAGAAATGACTGAGCTTTTTGCAGGTCTACAAATTGTTTTTTTGCGAAAGAAAAAGTCCGGGAACCCAGGATTTGGAGAAAGAACTGAGCTTTTTGCAGGTCTACAAAACGGTTCTTTGCGGAAGAAAAAATCCGGGAACTTAGGATTTGGAGAAAGAACTGAGCTTTTTCTACAAATAGGTTCTTTGCGGAAGAAAAAATCCGGGAACCCAAGAATTGGACAAAGAACTCAGCTTTTTGCAGGTCTACAAATGAGCTCTTTGCGGAAGAACAAATCCGGGAACCTAGGACTTGGAGAAAGAACTGAGCTTTTTGCAGGCCTACAAATGGGTTCTTTGCGGAAGAAAAAATCCGGGAACCCAGGATTTGCAGAAAGAACTAAGCTTTTTGCAGGTCTACAAATGGGTTCTTTGCGGAAGAAAAAATCCGGGAACCCAGGATTTGGAGAAAGAACTGAGCTTTTTGCAGGTCTACAAATGGGTTCTTTGCGAAAGAAAAGAATCGGGAACCCAGGATTTGGACAAAGAACTGAGCATTTTGCAGGTCTACAAATGGGTTCTTTGCGGAAGCAACAATCCGGGAACCTAGGATTTGCAGAAATGACTGAGCTTTTGGCGGGTCTACAAATGGGTTCTTTGCGGAAGAAGAAAAGAAGAAAATCCGGGAACCCAGGATTTGGAGAAAGAACTGAGCTTTTTGCAGGTCTACAAATGGGTTCTTTGCGGAAGAAAAAATCCGGGAACCCAGGATTTGCAGAAAGAACTGAGCTTTTTGCAGGTCTACAAATGGGTTCTTTGCGGAAGCAAAAATCCGGGAACCTAGGATTTGCAGAAAGAACTGAGCTTTTTGCAAGCCTACAAATGGGTTCTTTGCGGAAGAAAAAATCCGGGAACCCAGGATTTGGAGAAAGAACTGAGCTTTTTGCAGAACTGAGCTTTTTGCAGGTCTACAAATGGGTTCTTTGCGGAAGAAAAAATCCGGGAACCCAGGATTTGGAGAAAGAACTGAGCTTTTTGCAGGTCTACAAATGGGTTTCTTGCGAAAGAAAAAAATCCGGGAACCCAGGATTTGGAGAAATGACTGAGCTTTTTGCAGGTCTACAAATTGATTTTTTGCGAAAGAAAACATCCGGGAACCCAGGAATTGGAGAAAGAACTGAGCTTTTTGCAGGTCTACAAAACGGTTTCTTGCGAAAGAAAAAATCCGGGAACCCAGGATTTGCAGAAATGACTGAGCTTTTTGCAGGTCTACAAATGGGTTCTTTGCGGAAGAAAAAATCCGGGAACCCAGGATTTGCAGAAATGACTGAGCTTTTTGCAGGTCTACAAATGGGTTCTTTGCGGAAGAAAAAATCCGGGAACCCAGGATTTGCAGAAAGAACTGAGCTTTTTGCAGAACTGAGCTTTTTGCAGGTCTACAAATGGGTTCTTTGCGGAAGAAAAAATCCGGGAACCCAGGATTTGGAGAAAGAACTGAGCTTTTTGCAGGTCTACAAATGGGTTTCTTGCGAAAGAAAAAAATCCGGGAACCCAGGATTTGGAGAAAGCACGGAGCTTTTTGCAGGTCTACAAATGGGTTCTTTGCGGAAGAAAAAAATCAGGGAACCCAGGATTTGGAGAAATGACTGAGCTTTTGGCAGGTCTACAAATGGGTTCTTTGCGGAAGAAAAAATCCGGGAACCCAGGATTTGCAGAAAGAACTGAGCTTTTTGCAGGTCTACAAAAAAAAATCCGAGGAACCCAGGATTTTTTGGAAAGAACTGAGCTTTTTGCAGGTCTAAAAATGGGTTCTTTGCGGAAGAAAAAATCCGGGAACCCAGGATTTGGAGAAAGCACTGAGCTTTTTGCAGGTCTACAAATGGGTTCTTTGCGGAAGAAAAAAATCCGGGAACCCAAGATTTGCAGAAAGAACTAAGCTTTTTGCAGGTCTAAAAATGGGTTCTTTGCGGAAGAAAAAATCCGGGAACCCAGGATTTGGAGAAAGAACTGAGCTTTTTGCAGGTCTACAAATGGGTTCTTTGCGGAAGAAAAAATCCGGGAACCCAGGATTTGCAGAAAGAACTGAGCTTTGTGCAGGTCTACAAATGGTTTCTTGCGAAAGAAAAATATCCGGGAACCCAGGATTTGGAGAAAGAACGGAGCTTTTTGCAGGTCTACAAATGGGTTCTTTGCGGAAGAAAAAATCCGGGAACCCAGGATTTGCAGAAAGAACTGAGCTTTGTGCAGGTCTACAAATGGTTTCTTGCGAAAGAAAAATATCCGGGAACCCAGGATTTGGAGAAAGAACGGAGCTTTTTGCAGGTCTACAAATGGGTTCTTTGCGGAAGAAAAAATCCGGGAACCCAGGATTTGCAGAAAGAACTGAGCTTTGTGCAGGTCTACAAATGGTTTCTTGCGAAAGAAAAATATCCGGGAACCCAGGATTTGGAGAAAGAACGGAGCTTTTTGCAGGTCTACAAATGGGTTCTTTGCGGAAGAAAAAATCCGGGAACCCAGGATTTGCAGAAAGAACTGAGCTTTGTGCAGGTCTACAAATGGGTTCTTTGCGGAACAAAAAATCCGGGAACCCAGGATTTGCAGAAAGAACTGAGCTTTGTGCAGGTCTACAAATGGGTTCTTTGCGGAAGAAAAAATCCGGGAACCCAGGATTTGGAGAAAGAACTGAGCTTTTTGCAGGTCTACAAATTGTTTTTTTGCGAAAGAAAAAGTCCGGGAACCCTGGATTTGGAGAAAGAACTGAGCTTTTTGCAGGTCTACAAATGGTTTCTTGCGAAAGAAAAAAATCCGGGAACCCAGGAATTGGACAAAGAACTGAGCTTCTTGCAGGTCTACAAATGGGTTCTTTGCGGAAGAAACAATCCGGGAACCCAGGATTTGCAGAAAGAACTGAGCTTTTTGCAGGTCTACAAATGGGTTCTTTGCGGAAGAAACAATCCGGAAACCCAGGATTACCCAGGATTTGGAGAAAGAACTGAGCTTTTTGCAGGTCTACAAATGGGTTCTTTGCGGAAGAAAAAATCCGGGAACCCCGGATTTGGAGAAAGCACTGAGCTTTTTGCAGGTCTACAAATAGGTTCTTTGCGGAAGAAAACAATCCGGGAACCCAAGATTTGCAGAAAGAACTAAGCTTTTTGCAGGTCTAAAAATGGGTTCTTTGCGGAAGAAAAAATCCGGGAACCCAGGATTTGCAGAAAGAACTGAGCTTTTTGCAGGTCTACAAAACGGTTCTTTGCGGAAGAAAACATCCGGGAACCCAGGATTTGGAGAAAGAACTGAGCTTTTTGCAGGTCTACAAATGGGTTCTTTGCGGAAGAAAAAAATCAGGGAACCCAGGATTTGCAGCAAGAACTGAGCTTTTTGCAAGTCTACAAATGGGTTCTTTGCGGAAGAAAAAATCCGGGAACCCAGGATTTGCAGAAAGAACTGAGCTTTTTGCAGGTCTACAAATGGGTTCTTTGCGGAAGAAAAAATCCGGGAACCCAGGATTTGCAGAAAGAACTGAGCTTTTTGCAGGTCTACAAATGGGTCCTTTGCGGAAGAAAAAATCCGGGAACCCAGGATTTGCAGAAAGAACTGAGCTTTTCGCAGGTCTACAAATGGGTTCTTTGCGGAAGAAAACATCCGGGAACCCGGGAGTTGGACAAAGAACTGAGCTTTTTGCAGGTCTACAAATGGGTTCTTTGCGGAAGAAAAAATCCGGGAACCCAGGATTTGCAGAAAGAACTGAGCTTTTTGCAGGTCTACAAATGGGTTATTTGCGGAAGAAACAATCCGGGAACCCAGGATTTGCAGAAAGAACTGAGGTTTTTGCAGGTCTACAAATGGGTTCTTTGCGCAAGAAAAAATCCGGGAACCCAGGATTTGCAGAAAGAACTGAGCTTTTTGCAGGTCTACAAATGGGTTCTTTGCGGAAGAAAAAATCCGGGAACCCAGGATTTGCAGAAAGAACTGAGCTTCTTGAAGGTAGGACTTGTAGAGATCCCAATGGAGGGTCCAATGATGCTTAGGGCTTTTCGAACATGTAGTATGCCGCTTCAAATTCCGATTCTGTAAACCCACTATCTTGATGCGTCAAATTCATCGCGCTCAAAGAATATACCACCACTCGCGAGAAGCGGATACCCTCTCGTCTTTTCTTCAAGATCTGGAAGCACTTTCAAAGGATCTGAAGCTTCGGTTCCTCAAAAACAATCCTCTATCTCGCGTGACCTTCTCGAAAACCCCCACCGCCTCCCAAAATCCATCAGGAATCAGTGGCTCTTCCTCTGATTCTCTGGTTCACTCCTGTCTTTCTTCCGAGCCAATATGGTTCATCTGGCCGCATCCTGCTGTCAAAGTCAGCCCTCGAGCGGGTTTCAGGTGACAACCTCCAGTTTCCGACCGCGACAAATCAAAATCATGGGCGCTCATTGAACTGCAACGATCGCTGCAGCCAAGATTTTAATTTGTGGGTCTTGTTGATCGCTCGAATCTTCCGCAGAGTTCCCTTTCCTCCCAAAAAAACTCCAGAGGCGCAAAGGCAAAGGAAGAAAGGAAAAAAAAAAAAGAACGAAGCCAGCGGGCTTAGAAGACACCCCCAAATTCCAAGGATCCGACCTTCCTCTCAAATGGCTGTGGTTGTCGAAACTCAGGAAACCCCTGGTGAACATCAAAATAGCTGGCAAATGGATGTTCCACCCCAAAATGGGTGTGGCTCAAATACATGTACCAAAATGGCCCCCTTGGTCAATGGAAAAGACTAAAACCTGCCTACTCCTTCCCGATTCTTTCTTTGGCCACCGCCCAATGGCTCGCCCCAAATTCCGTCCCGGCACGGCGCGAACCAAACTCCGCCATCCGGGGCCCCGTGCTCTTCAGCGTCTCGGACTCCGAAGACTTTTTGTCCGTCTGGAAAAAAGAAGAAGAAAAAAACCGGCCGCGCCAGGGGAACGCCCAAGGCCCCGAAAAGGGGAGGGGGTTGTTGACCGGGCCAGGAAACGCCCAAGGGGAACGCCCACGGCCCCGAAAACTCTCACAAAAGAAGGAGGGTCCCCCTTTTTTTGTTGGGGGGGGAAGTCTCACTTGCAGAAGACCTGGAAATGATGGTTCAGCTCTTGTCGTGAGTAACCTCAATCAGCAATTGATTCGGGTGGTGTCCCAACAAAACCCTGTGGGATCTGGGATGGACATAGAAGCAGAACAAAAGGCGGATATCTCACAAAAGCCCAAAGGACCTGGACATAAAAGGCGAAAACCTGCTGGCATGACTAAAACTACAGCAAACTGGAAAACCGAAAAAGGTCAGCGTGGGCACTCCTTTCAAGTTGGCTCAAAATCACTTGAGCAGTTGGCGATTTAGATTGGTGGTGGAGGCTAAAAGCAGCTTCCCATTAACTGCACCCTCTCAACAGCCAGCGGTTCAAATCAGCAAATCACCAATTCCCGATTGGCGGCAACCTGACAAAAGGTGATGTTTGAAGTTTAAGCCAACGGAAAGGGGAAATATACGCTAAGTTGCGCTCTCCTTTCTCCAGACGCCATAAACCCCACAAACAAACACAGCTGGGCGGAAAAACGCAATTCGCAACTGGCTATCCAGGCAGCCCATGTGTCCCGCCTGACCAAGCCCTCTTGCCACCAAAAAATGTGCGTTTTCCCGAGGCTTGGTCCAAACTTTGTGGTGTATGGTCACTGTAGGGTTCGAGGATTAGCAAAGAACGAGCCACAGGCAGGACACCTGGGACATCCCCTCTTTCCAACAATGGACGTGCACCATGTCCGATAATGGAAGACTACCATCCTCTTGATAAGGCCCCATGTCCATTCTCATGGGTCCCTTGTCCACTAAACCATTGTCGCAACAAGTTAAAGGTTGAACCGTTCAAAATGCAACCAAATAGAAGCCAGGCATTCTTCCTACGCCAACTGATGCAAGCTCTAGAGGGGGGCTTTGTATACCTTCAACATTCATATACCTCTCCCATATCCGGAATGAGAACGCAAAAAATATGTCTCTCAGCCACTCCTTGGGTTTTTCCCCCACTGCGCCTCTCCCTTCCTTTCGAGTTCGATTGATCGATCTGCGCGAGCCTTGGCGGACAGCTTGTCCTTCTGACTGCTGAGCTCCTCCACCTTCGCCTCCGAGTTCCAGTGATCGTTTCGCTGGTGGGAAGGAACAAATTGAAGCCAAACAGCCCACGGGCACAGAGCTCGACGGGGAGAGGTTGACCAATATTCCGTTCGTTTCCCACATGGCCAGCTTTTGATTCAACCCCATATGACATTTTGCCTGACAATGATGGGCGCGCGCTTCTTGAGGGAACCCTTTTTGGGGTTGCGTTCGACTTTCCTCTGACAAAAGGTTATGCCCTGGCATGTAGGCTTCATGTTTCAGCGTAGAGCCCGAGACCCGCAGAGCGCCAACCCCAAAATGGCGGCTTGTCCGATGTGACTGCCCAGATCTGGAAGGACACTCAGAGATTAGTGGGGTAGAGGAGCAACCATATTCAAGGGGCAGGGGATCATCTGCGCACACAAATCTGGATCATCTGTACACACAGGCTTTCCTCACTTATTGCGCCATGCACTCTGGATCATCTGCGCACACAAGGTTTCTGTCATCTGGCTCATCTGTACACACACACACTTTTGGCAGGGTGGGGGGGTGGGGGGGGGGGATTGGTAAGCACACCCGCTCAAGTGCGCCCGCTCAGCACTGTGGGGGGGGGGGGGTGGTGGGGGGGAGGGGGGAATGGTAAGCACACCCGCTCAAGTGCACCCGCTCAGCGCTGTTTCCACGCATGCGGAAGAGTAGCCCGAAGGGGTGGGGGGTGGGTGGGGAGGCGGGGGAATGGTAAGCACATGCCTGCCACCTAATAAGCATACCCGCTCACGTGCAACAGATGGGGTGCGGTATTGGGGAAGGGTGGGGTGGGGGTGGGGGCTGGGGCGGGGCGGGGTGGGGCACACCCGCTCACGCGCGTCCGCCTAGCGCTGCATCCACGCTTACCACCTAATAAGCACACCCGCTCACGCGCGCCCGCCCAGCGCTGCACGCATGCCTGCCACCTGATAAGCACGCCCACTCACGTGCAACACATGCCTGCCGCCTTAATGAGCGCCTGCTCAGGGTGGGCTGGGCTGGGGTCAGGCTTTGGGGAGGTTGGGGTGGGGTGGGGCACACCCGCTCACACACGCCCGCCCAGCACTGCGCACATGCCTGCCACCTAGCAAGCGCACCCGCTCACGCGTAACAGATGGGGTGGGGTATTGGGGAGGGGGGTGGGGTGGGGGTGGGGGTGGGGGTGGGGGTTGGGTCCGGGGTGGGGCACCTGCTCACGCGCGCTCGCGCAGCACTGCATTCACGCCTCCCACCTAAAAAGCGCACCCGCTCACGTGCACCCGCCCAGCACTGCGTGCATGCCTGCTACCTAGCGCACACCCGCTCGCGCGCAACAGACGGGGTGGGGTCTTGGGGCTGTCAACATGCGGCTGTCAACGCCCCTGTCCCTTCTTGTGCATAGCAGTAAGCACTGCGTGTACAAACGATCCGGGGCAAAAAAGGCCCGCGTGCAGAGACGATCCGGTCCCGCGTGTGCAGACGATCCGAATTCCGCGTGTACAGACGATGCACTGACCATATTCAAGGATCAAAAAAGTAACTCTCATAATCTCGGTGGCCGCGGAAGAGCTGCTTTTCCTAGAGGTTTGTCAGGACGCGTTTGACAGCATTTGGCATTTGCTAGCAAAATGCGAACCAGCACGGAAAGTGCTGCTTTAGGGTGGGTTGGAATAGAACTGTTTGGTGGTGGTTTTTGGTTAGGGTGGCTTAGGGGCTTAGCTGGCTTTCGGATTTAGGGTCAGCCGAGGGTGGTGGGTTATTTGGGCGGGGTTAGGGTTGCTCTAGGGTTGGTTTAAGTGTGGGTTTAAGGTGGGTTTAGTGTGGCTTAGGCTGGGCTGAGTGGGTTTTACTCTTGCTTCAGGGCGGCTTTAGGATTGGTAAAGGTGGGCTCGTTTTGGTTCAGGGCTGGCTGAGATTTGGTTTGGGGCGGGCTCCAAGCTTTCGTAGGGTTTAGGGTTGGTGGAGGGTGGGTTTAAGGGTTTTTCAGTGTGGCTACAATGATTTATTAGACTGCTTATGACCCTGACATAAAAACTTGTGCTTGATGCGCGTCCCCTGTTTGATGGCAAGCCTGGCATTCCATGTAAGTAACCTTGCGGAATTGCCAACAACGCTCCTGCGAAGCCCTCGCTCAAGAACGTTCTAAAGAACCCCCCTCATGATGCCACCCGTGAAGCCTGGGAAGATTTCCCAAGTTGTGATGTCTAGGTTCGTACGTGAACAGGTTCAAGTCCGAATGCGTTCCCTTGCCAATCAAAATCAATAATAAAAAAAACTTGGCGCTCTTTCCATTTGAGATCTGGTATTGGGTTAGAGTCTCGAGTCAAAGTAGATGCTTACCTTAATAAGGGTAAAACAGATGCGGTCACCAGTTGGGGGCGGAGGCAACAGTCTTAGCGAACCTACGACGAACCCAAAGTACCTAAGCGAACGTTTGCGAACCCGCTCCTTGTGAACATGGCAGGGGATTGAACTGCCAAAGTCATGCCCGAACGCAGGGGTGCTTAGCTAGGCTGCCAGGGCTTCGCCAAGCCGGCGCCGCCTCTGGCAGGACCTGGCCAGACCTGTGGGTTTGCGAACCTTGCGATTTCCCGCTAAAGTTTGCGAAGGTTTGCGAACCCCATTTTGGGCTTGCGAACCCGGCCAGGCTTTGCGAACTTTGCCTCGAACCCCCAACAAGTTTGCGAACCTGTGCACATGGTCATGGCCTGCCCCCCCCCCCAGTGGTGACCACATCCGTTTTGCCCTGACTTAAAAGTTAACACACACACACACACCAAATGTTTTCCACGCTGAACAAATGCAACAAATGCGCAGCGCTGAACATGAGCCGTCAGGGCCAAAATGATGCGCGGGCAACAAACACACGTGCCCCTTAAAGGCTGAACGCGAGACCTTGTTTGCAGTTTGGGATATGTTGTGGCTTGTCTTGCCTTTGCGCCGTCAGCGCGTTTGGTTCAAAGAAGGTTTGTCAGCTGTCATCCCATCCTATTTCCAGCACAAGGAGGTTATTAGCTGATGGATTGGAACTTGCCACCCAGCCACCCTCAGCCAGCCAGCCACCCAAACAGACAGACGGACGGACGGACGGACGGACAAACAGACAGTCAGACACCCAAACAAACAGACATTCCCCCAATGGTCACACCCAAACAAACAAACAAACAAACAAACAAACAAACAAACAAACAAGATACTTCACTTCGAGCAATCCCCACCCTCCACACTCACGAGCTTACGACCGTGAACACGGTTGTGTGAATTCAAGCGCGGTTTTTGAGTGGCTTGGGCCCTATGACTGCTCAACAAGCCTTGCAGTGAGCGCCTTATCCACCTGTCTGTGTGTCAAACTCCACTTGTCTGCGGGCCGATCTCGAGAACTCACCTCGGTTCCGTTAACAAAAGCCAAGCCCCTTCCAAAAAGAAACCCGACGGGGGATTAAACGAAGTTGCTTATTCACAACCCAAAGCAACACAAAAGCATCAAGACATGAAGGCACCAACATGAAGCGTAAACCCAACTGTGCGGGCGGGACATTAAGCAAACCGTTCTGACCCACTGGCGAATACTGGCGAGCCGCTCCGGCTCGATACTGGCCGCACACTGGGCAGGATCCACCGGCAAGGGATGCTCGGCGGGATCCACTGGCGAGCTACTCTGGGAACTCAGCCCCACTGGCGGGCTGCTCTGGTGGGATACTTGGCGGGATCCGCTGGCGAGTCCAGTGGCGAGCTAGTTTGAGATACTCAGCGGGATACTCGGCGGGATCCACTGGCGGGCTGCTCTGATGGGATGCTCGGCAGGATCCACTGGCCGGGGGGATCCACTGACGAGCTACTCTGCGATACTCAGCAGGATACTCGGCGGGATCCACTGGCGGTGGGATACTCGGCGCGACTTGGCGGGATCCACTGGCGAGCTGGCCGGATACACTTGGCGGGATCCACTGGCGCGCCGCTCTGGCGGGATACTCGGCGGGATCCACTGGCGAGCAGCTCTGGCGGGATACTCGGCGGGATCCACTGTCGAGCTGCTCTGGCGGGATACTCCGGCGGGATCCACTGGCGAGCTGCTCTTGCGGGATACTGGGGTGGGGGCGTGGTGTAGAAGCATCGCAAACGCGGATTCCAACATAAAATCTAACAACCCCTTCCTGTCGGGTGGGGAGCAAACAAACAAACAAACAAACAAACAAACAAACAAACAAACAAGCAAGCAAGCAAGCAAGCAAGCAAGCAAGCAAGCAAGCAAGCAAGCAAGAAGCAAGCAAGCAAGCAAGCAAGCAAGCAAACAAACAAGCAAACAAGCAAGCAAGCAAGCACAAACAAACAAACAAACAAACAAACAAACAAACAAACAATCAATCAATCAATCAATCAATCAATCAATCAATCAATCAAACAAGCAAGCAAGCAAGCAAGCAAGCAAGCAAGCAAGCAAGCAAGCAAGCACACACAACACAATAGACGGGTTGGTTCAGGGTGGGTGTAGTGTTGGCTTACGCTGGGCTTAGTGGGGTTTCAGGGCTGGTTTTGGGGTTGGTTTGGGGCCGGTTTAGGGTGGGCTTAGGAAAGGAGCTGGTTTAGGGTTTGGTGTAGGGTGGGTTTGGGCTTGGCTTGTGATTGGTTTAGGGCGGGGGTTTGGGTGGGTTTAGTCGCGGTTTAAGCTGGGTTTTAGTGGGGGTTTAGGGTTGGCTTAGGGCGGGTTCAGGGTGGCATATAGTGCTGGTGTAGTGTGAGTTTTTGGGCGGGAGTCTAGGGTTGGGAAACAGTTTGCGAACTGGCGCTCTCCCCCGAAGTATTGCTTCAACTTGCCAACGGCCCCCAGCGCAGCGGGAGGGACATTAAAAAAAACAAAATGGTTTATGATCCGGAAAAATATGTTGATCCTAAAAACCCATATACAAATCCATAGATATGTGTTGTTTTGATCCGGACATACTTTTCGTTGATTCCCGAGTTCTGTGCCAGTCGGAAGTTCCAAGTGCCGTTCGTGCCAAGACCTCCTTTCAGGTGAGGGTATCCTTTTGAGCTTAAAGAGAGCTTCAGCCGGGACAGCATTCTTTTTTTTCGGGGGGGTCTCCCCCTAGTTTGACACATCCCAGCAGCTTCGTGTAGAAAGGAGGGGCTCTTTGGGCCTTCCATGCGGATCACACCAGACATCCCCGGAACCCCAAAAGGTCGCAACAAGTCGTTGGGCTGCGCAACTCGCCTCAGGTCTTTGGTCGGTTGGGGGGTGACCAAATGTGTTGCCAAGGGGAAGCCTCAAATGGGTCTGGCTCAAAGTGAAAGAGCTAGGGTTGCGCGAATTTTAGCCTTTGTTGCCATTTACCAAGGAGCCATGTTGGGTACAATTGTTTGAATGGAAACCAAGCGGCCGAAGAGCAAGACACACCCATATGATACCATATGGCCATGGGTCAAAGCCCGTACCCCCAGTGAACATCCCAATCCAACCACTAAAAATAGGTGCCATGGGTGGTGAATTCACCAATCCCCAGCTTCACCAATCCCCAGCCAAAATGGGATCCCAAAACCAAAACGGCTTAACGACCCACCCACAGCCATATTCCGATCCTTGGTCTTGGTCTGCTCCTCCTCGCAGTAGGCCTTCTTGGTCTCATCGGCCGCGGCCTGGCAAGCAGTGCCCTCCCAAGTCCTCGAGTCAGCTCTCCTTTTAGGATGGAAATTGATGGGTGTGGCAATCAAAATCAAACCATCGGAGGGGCTGGCAAACCGCAGGAATTTTGGTACCCAGGTTTCCACTTACCGATCGGGCAACCCGTTTTGGAATCTCCGGTTTTTTGAATTCGCCACAGCCAGATGGATTTGCCTGGTAGATGATGCAACCAGGTAAACCAGGAATCAGAACCCATCGATTTTTCGACCAGAACAACCAACAAGCATACCTATGCTCGAGTCGTGTCAATTGACGCATGCGAAATTGGAGAGATTCACCTTTCACAAAGTAGGTAACACCCTGAGATCGCTTCTATCCCCAAGACAGGCGGTGCCTCATATTCACCGTCAAAGGGAGTGGTTTGGGGGGAGTGGAAAACATCTGCAACAATCTCTGAAATCTGAAGTGACCTCAGCCTCATGGGACGCAAAGCCTTGCAGCCTCGCTCTTTCAGCAAACGGAGGGTTTACACACACAGAACACAATCTGTGAAAGTGTATGCGCTGGGTGTGCAAAGATTGGGCAGCCCGTTGCGACGATGTTTCAAAGGGATGCCAATTCACAAAGTCGACCCCACTTTTCAGGCCCCTCCCTCCGTGCCACTTGGATAACACTGAAAACTGAAAAGTCCGCCCAAAAAGCATAAAGCATCCGTCGGTGCAATTTCAAGGGAACAAAAAGAAAGTCGTGTTTGGTGAGCCTTTGAGCCTTTGAACCCAGAAGCCCACCTTTGTGCCCAACCCCATGGGGATTTTTGCCGGTACAGCCGTTTCTTGATAGGTTGGGAGTTGCAGCCATGGTCCTGGAATTGTCCACACTTTCTCTAAGGCCATGCCGTATTGCCCCACTTCAAGTGGAGCAACTGACAGAAACTGGCCCTTCTCCCAGCTTCCAAAACCCCCACCCCCCCCCCCCCACCAGCCCGTTTTCGCCTCCTCCTTCCGGGAGGTAATCATGTTCTGAATCAGCTCCTTCACCTCGCGGATCCCGACAATCTATACTATTTAAAATATTATAATATAGTATATGTGTTTGTTCCTAATGAGAAATCATAATAATAATAATAATAGTAACAATAATAATAATAATAATCATAATAGAAGAAACAAAGGAAGCACACATGGTGCTTTTGTCTCACATGTTTTCTGTAAGAAAAAAACAAAAGCATGGGTGTGGATTTGGATGGGGGACCCGAAATGGTGGGGAGTCGAGTCATGTCCACTAACCCTCGGTTCCAATTCTTGATTTTGTTTTGGCCAAATAGATTTGGGCGCGAATTTTGCCGGGTGCCGGACCCTTGTCCCCAAACACTTCGAAAGCTGGTTCAACGCGGTGGAACCCGACAAAACGCGCGTGGCGTCTCTCCTTTTTGCTCGACCTGTAGACAAAACAAGAAGCATCCAAGCGGAATCAGGTTTCACCCCGAGAAACGTGGCGGAGCCCAAAAAAGGCAGGTTTGGTTTCTTTGCGTTTGCCTTCAGGGAACGAAAGCAGGTCACATGTTGGATATTCCCATCCCGCGATTTGACAAAGCCCTGGGCAACTGGCTGGACAACTCTCGCTGAAACTTGATGCCTCATTTCAGCGGGTCCATGTCCAGACCCATTTCCAGCTGCGAAGCCCCTCTGACAACCCTTGCCTTGGCAAAGACGTCCGAGGGAGCTTGGCCTTGCGATCTGGGAGCTTTCGGATCTTTTGTTGTGGCTGCGGTCGAAAAGCAAATGAGTCAAAATCAAAACCTGGTACTAATATGGTCCAAGCCCAGAACCATGCAAAGAGTTTATGGTTGGGATTGTTCCTAACCTTCATCTACCGAGGTGTTGATTGTGCTCAAATGCGGTGTCCATGATGGACAATAAGCCAGGGGTTAGCTGGCTTCCGTGGACATGTGGCTCATGGTTTCTCACAAACTTCGCAGAGCCTTTCTCGCCCCTGTCCGTTCCGAAACCCTTCTTGACAGCTGCTCCGCACCGAGGCTTTCAGCCCTTCAGCCACCAACCGAGGACTGGGCGTGTCTGCAGCAAGGACTCGATGTTGGCAGCCAGCGTCTCCAAACCCGTAGACTCCGACTGGCCGTGTTCGAGGAAGCTAGCTTCGCGAGCTTTTCAAATGTTTCCCGGAAATCTCTTACGAAAAGGGAAGCCCAATGTTTTGGGGCAAATCAAAGACACTCCAAGTGCAAGGGTCCGTGGTGGCATCTCCATCACAAATGCCGGGATTTTTTACCCGAAAGTCCCTCGGGTTCCCACAAACATCGCCCCCCTATGAGCCGCCTGGTCGCTAGCTCCCTCGGCTCCGGCCTTCCTCGCCAGGGTCCGCACCATCTTCACCACCTCGAAGGTGTTCACCGGCGCGTCCTGGCCCTGGCCTAGCTGCGACAGCGGCGGTCCAAGCGCTGCGACCGAAACCGGTCCGGGTCCCGTAGCCCGCGGCGGACGTTTTTGGGGAGAGTGGCTCTCCCCCAAAAATGCGGCGCTTACATGGCGCTTACCACAACCCATATGCTAAAAAGTGCCTTTGGGGGGGGGGGGGGGCCAACCTTTGAAGCACCAAGCAAATGAAGGTGGCGCATGTGGGAGCCCAGCAGTGCAAGTGCATGACTCGTGCATGTCATGTTGCCTCTAACATGTCCAAACAAAAAAGAAACTGCAACGTGGACGCCTACCAAAAAGGGGGAACCAAAATGTATTTTCAACAGCCAGCACCTGGTCCCCAAAGAAAAGACCAAAGGAGGGCTCTCTTCAAACACTTCTTGTTTGCACATGTTGGGGCGTGGCCAAGCCTTCCAATTTCTCAAACATGCACAAGTCCTGACTGAAACAAGCTCAGCTCAGGCTCTGGCTATGGGCATTCACCTGCGCAAGAAGCGGAGAGGTATCGCAAAGGACACACCTCGGGGATGCCCATAGGTGTCCTTTTAGGGGAAATAGATGGCCCTGGTGGATGATTAAACCACCAGATAAACCAGGAATCGCCATCTATGTTTCGACCAAAACAACCAAAAAGGACACCTATGGGGATGCCGACTTTTTCTTTTTGGACGCCCCAAAATGGCGGTGTCTCAGCATGAAGCAAAATGGAAAAGCCTGAAACCAACACCGGAAAGGGAACCCAAGTGGACGAGCATCAGTTCCAGTTGGCTTCTCTTGCGGGGCACAATTTATGTTATCCCTAACTTCAAGGGCGGGGTCCTTCCAATGTCCGTCCTTTTCACAAACACGAAGGCCTTTTGTCGCTGTTGGAGACTGAACCCCTGTTTGTGTGTCGGTGTTTCTGTTGGTCGCCCATGACAACTATCAAAATGGGTCCGATTTTAGTTGACCCGCAACCGAACACAAAGCACCAACAATCCTACTAGGGCCCAAATGTGTAGAATTAGAATGATTTAGCCTTCAGGTGGAATGATTTCGATTTCCCACAATGTACCTGCAACAGAAGCGCGCATAGCCTGCAGCAGCACTGAGCCCTTGTAGACGCCGGCCTCGCATTGAATCGTCGCTTAGGCGAGAAGACTAAACCAGGTTTGCATAAAGGTTTTTCTGCCTGGCTCGTCCTTGTTTTGGAGATGGCACCCTTTTTTTGGTGAATTTCAAAGGGACGCCCAAAGGATCCCCCGCAAAAAAGAAACAACTAGACCACGTAGTAGAACCGCCTGCTAAATTGGCCAACGGGGGCGCATTTCTGCCATCTGCTT